>VZRQ01003237.1:1339564-1473358 GCA_013397975.1 Machaerirhynchus nigripectus | reverse complement strand
GCTTTGAGAAGCTTAAACTTGCTACTTCCATGAGGTATTTCTCGGTCCTCTGATACTTGGTAAACTATGGACCCTTTTGGATTGCTTGTCTCCATATCTAGAGGCCAACCTGAATGCTGGCATATCAGGAGAAGCCTAATTCATGTAGCCTGAAAAACAGCTGGTTCCACTAAAAAATAACTCTACATGTATCAACGGAGCTTCCGAGATGTGAAAGTAAATGAACACATTAACAAAAACATTTATTTAACATTATTTTAATACCAAGGTGGGTGTTCATGTACACTCTAATATGTCCCTTCATATGATCTCTGAAGCAAGGACACTATCTGGCATATTGAGAATTTAGGTATGTTATCTTTTGCACTAAACTAATAAAAGAATTCCGAAATGCTTATTCCTGCTTGATTAAAAATATAACTGGATTTGTCAATTTAGCAATATTTATTTCCAGGAAGTGACAGTAAGGACACTGAAAAACCAACTGTGAATGTGAGAAACCTCATCAATGTGGGGTACTGTTTTTCCTAAATTAATTTCAAAATTAAAGATATCCTCAGTAATTTTGTTGAGAATGCCATTCTTTCAGGCATGAAAGGCCTTCAGATTACTGAGTATCCCACTTTCAACATGGCTAGTATCAATGGAGCATGATACATTTTGATTAAAAATGAACCTATTTCATTTTAGCTAAATCAATTAAACACAGTGAAATAGATTCCACCCTGTGCTCATCCTCTGCTGAGCACTCCCTGAGAGCTTTTCACAGTAGCCAGGGTTACGGTACAAAGTGATTGAGTGACTTGACAAACATTACAGGCCTAATAGAGGCCCATTTACATACAGGGGCAAGATCTATAAACTCCTAGTTTTGTGCTTTACCCATCTGACCATGTTTCCCTACACTTCAGAAGAGAGAATCCAAATGAAGATGAATTCAGGAAAAAAAAAAAAGGAAAAAAACCCAAACCTCGTATCTTTACCAAACCATTTTATAGCTACTCCTTTCCCTTACAACTGTGTGTCAGATAGCTACATGTGTCTTCCAGTGTATTACTTCCATGATTAAAAGCAAGTGTTTTACAGGTGCTTTCAGATACGCATGCATTTTGAATATTCTGCAGGTAATTTAATAGCAGATCAGATATACAGATAAACACAGATTTAATATTTCAGGGAAGAGACAGCAGTAAAGCCCAGTTTTTTATAAACTTAAAAATAATTTAAGATATATTTTGCTAAAAATGTTCTTTACCTGTTTCCAGTTTTACTTCATGGAATGCAGTCAGAAACAAGACATGCAGAAAGGGCTGTTTGCCTTTGTCACTCGAATCCTAACTTACTGGGAGACTATGTCTCTATTGTTTCTGAGCTCATATCATAAAAACTGAATAGAAATCAATTTAAGACAATGAACTTTAAACTTTACTTTCCCCTCAGTATTCTAAAGTAGCACAGCTAAGTTGGAAAAGTTTTAAATAATGGAAGTCAGTGAAGCCTAAATCACACACAATAGTGAAAGCTGAGATGCGAGATGGAGATGAAATCTAACAGCTAATTAAATTCAACAAGAGCGTCTCAAAGGCAACATACCAGCTTAGCCTCCCATGCTAACATTTCGTTTGGAAGGGTGAAGTAAATGGAGGGCCTTTCATGGCTGCAGTTTTCACAATATGATCCACCAGCTAAACCTGAGAGGGGAGAGAAAAAAAAGATTAGATGCATGGATTACTGTACTGAATAGATGCCAAGGCCAAGATAAAAAGAATAGATAAGTTAGGGCTTCTGAGGAGCTAAATTTGAAGCCAACCGGCAAAACGGATTGAACTTTATTACCTCTAGTCACTGAGAAATTCCCTAGACAGTTGGATGTAATTTGAAAAGGTCAGAAAAAAAATTTCCTTCACAGTATTATTGCTTCATGCTTTAAGGGTGTACGATTGTGAGATGCCAGCTCTAATCATTTTTATTGACTTGCTCTAGAGAGACAGACAGATGCACAGGGAGTCACGACAGACAGATAAGACATATCCTACCTTTGTCTCCAGTTTTAAAACATATCACACAGTATTAGGTATGTTTTAATGCTAATCATTTCATTTTATCCTTTGCCATATCTGAGAAGAATTTCCTTGTTTCTCTAAGACAGCACAGAAGGGGGAAGGGAGGGAAATCCTGTGCATAACATTGGAAACTTGCTACAATTTTTCATATTTGATCTGAACATTCATTGAATTCCATGTGAATCTGAAATACACAACTGAAATTCAGTAAGTGTAATAGGATTTTCTAGACATTTTTTGGTATGCTCAGTTGATTTTTTTTCACCTAGAGGGGAGCAGATCTTACTGAATAGATTATAGGAATGACCTTCAGCATACTGACAGTACAAGCTTTATTACCAGTGTGGCTGTCTTGGGGGAAAAAAAAAAAAACAACATACAAAAAACCTCATGAAGAAACAGAAAACAAACCCACTCCAATTAAAGGCATTTCATTCTTTGACTTAGCATTCACAGACGCTTGTAATCAAATAAGAACATTTGCTAACATTACACTTACAGTCAATTTTTTTTCCATGCAATTAAAACCAAAAGAGATTTAAGAACACAAAAGAAGAATTATCCAACCCAACTCCTGAAAAAATTTAATTAACATTAGATTTTCTATTGCTTTCTTCCATTCATAGTACAAGCATATGTATTCCATGTATCCTGACCCTGAATGCACTGCAGAGGTAATTTTAATGGCCATTAAAGTACAGCTCTGTGAGTTTCTCTACTGTATTATGTTTATGGACCCCTCCTGCAAGCTGACTAAACCTATTTCCACATGGATAAGAAAGCCATTGCCATATGGTCATATTCCCTCCATTCAAGCCATGTACATCAGAGGGTAACACGAAATTGCAGCAGAAGAGTTGCACATATATATATATTCACTCCTCCAGAACTTTTTATCTCTGAAAGGAAGTCAGAAACAAACTGCTTAGCTGCAGCAAAGAACAAAAAGCACCAGGAATTGTTCCACTAATGGCAGCTGATACTTTCAACTGAAACGGACTCTTTCCTACAGGAAAGATGCATGGACGATTTAAATGTAACATTTCTACAATTTAGGAAGCTTTTGAAAGAAGACAAGTGCACCTATATTTATGGAAAAGGGGCTTGGGAGAGGTAATCACTTACTAGATTTACAACAATTTATTTAGACTCTATTACTCTTATTTTTTAATCAGGTTGCCACTGTCAGCTCCAGGATGATGCTGAAACTGAAACAGGAATTTAGTTTTCTAAGATCACAGATGTGTAACTACAGAGGAACCCTCCAGCTTCTCTGGCAACATGACAAGATTGTGACTTCCATTCCAGTTTTTTCCCAGCAGAAGGAGTGACAGAGATATTAAGTTCTGTTGTCCTCCTGACCTAAGCTCAAAGACAAACTCATCATCCTATCAATCTTTTTGCCAAAAAAACCCCTTATTCATCATGAAAAAACAGTTGCTCAAGACACAAATATTTAATGTTGGGATTTAGTTTTCCAAAAATATTCCCACATCAACATATTTTGATGCCATTTGCAACACAATAACATGATGCCACTTCATTCCATGTTTACAAGACCCTCACTACCTTTGTTACCATTCCTTTTTTTTCCCTGTCTCCTCGAGGGCAGCACATGTTAACAGGCGAGGCAACTTAAAACTCTAATTCACTGTACCACATGTAAGAGGAATAGATATTTAAAATGTTCCGTATGACATCCTTTTCACTCTAAGCCAAAAAACATATGTGAGAAGCTGATCCTATTTAATCCTCACAGACAGGTGACAACACTCTCCACCTTTTCTTAGCACTTTTTATGATACTGTTTGCCTCCCATATGATTATTAGCTATGCTGATAGTAAAACTGCACAAAATTCAAAGTATTGCTAACATGTACTGTAACAATAGCTTTAGTTAATCAACAAAACAGTTTGTTCAGAAAGGTGAGAAATTTTCAGTTACTTGTAATCAGAATTGCTGTTTAAACAATATTCTCACAACTTAACTCCAAGTTGTTTGGTTAGCTGCAGGAATCACACTTCTCTCTTTTCCAGCCTTTAGGTCTAAAGCATTGTGATCCAATTGGGATGCCCTGCGTAACAGGACCACACCAGTAGGATGCCTTAATTTCTTTCTTTCTGTATGTGACCAGGAGACTGCATTACATTTATATATATATTCAATTTGAAAATGAAGACCTTGCAATTCTGTATTGTAAAAATGGAAGAAATTTTAGGTGCCTTGTCTTGTGAACACTAGATTACTGAAATCCATTCAGCATGTGATTTTAGCCAACTGAAAAAACATGAATCCACACAATATTTTTTTCTATTGCAAGCACATAGCCATGAGAGCTACAAGACAGGTATTCCCTGTAAGGTCTTTCACTTGAATTAATTGTCCCCTTCATTTCTGATACAAAGCCTCTCCTCCCGAAACAGCTGATAACAAAGGAAAATGCCATTTGTCTGTCCTGACCAAACTCCAGCCAGAATCCTCACAGGACTTGAGGGAGGGCTGCATTGTCATATTTGTTTTACCAAGACTAGATGATGCCCATGTATTCTTCAGTTTTGTTCTGACCAGTAGACATGCCTAAGCTGTATCCCTCTTCCTAAGAGGAAAAAATCCAATCAAACAAAAAAGCCCACAAAAACTAAAACAACAAAAACCTGGCTTCAGAGCATGCCCCAGACATAATCCTAGTTTTAGATGAGCTCCAGCATCACTTCAACCTGCAGCAGGCCATGTTGCTCACATACACAGTTCACACAAAAGAATTAGGTAACTATTTTACTGGTGAGGTAGAAATGCTTGAGAGATGGATATGAGTATCATTACCAAGACTAACTCCAGCAAGTAGTGTTAGGGGGTGGCTACCAATTTTACTACTTCCATGTACTCCAACAGGTCTTCTTTATGAATGGACTAGCTACTGGAAAAGGCTGGTGAGCTTCTTTGTTTGTGTTCTTTTTGGTTATGCCTTTTTTTTAAAATTAAGCTCAATATAAAAAGTTTCTCAGTGAACACATAGAAAACATTCCAGCATCTTACACCATACTGGGGCAGCTAAACCTGTTTTGAATTTTTCAGAAGAGACCCCAAATACTGATGGTCTTAAAGGTCTTTTCCAACTTAATGACTCTATGATTCTGTGTCAGTTAATCACTTAGTAAACATTTGCTTTTTCTTAAAAGCCACTCTGTGATGTGTGTAATTTGAACCTGTCATTTTTTGCTATAGAGAAGAAACACAGAGCTCTCAAAAAAGGCTGCAATACACTTAGATGTAATGTTTATGTCTTGAATGGCAACTCATTCTTAAAAGAAATTAGACCTTCTTAAAGACAGAGAAAAAACCCCACTTTTGGATTTACTATGAATAATAGTACATTTTGCCAAATTATCTCATGTGAACACTGATTCAGCTCCCAGCTCTAATATCATTACACTTAAAATGCAACGAATCAGGTTTGAGAACAATGCAATGCAATTAAAATACTGTCTGTACTGCAGCACAACAAGGTAACATTTTATGTATGTTTACTAGGAAAAAAAGAAAGAGAAAATCCTTTCTTGCTATTAAAGTTATAATGAAGGGATCTAAAAAATTACACATAGGTACAGGAGGAATTTATAACTGATTTTTCCTCTCAGCATTTCAATTAGCAATTCAGTGTTGGTTGATCACATGGAGAATGAGAATCTAAACATTTGAATAAGCAACAGATGCTATCACTTGAATTCTTCTGTTTTTCTAAGATGAAAAGTGGATATATATTTCCAATCAGCAGTTGTTTTAAAAGAATTCTCTGAAACACAGTCCTTAATGATTTGGGCATTGCACATTGAACTTTAGGCCTTTCATCATTTTGCTGGAGTAAAATTTAAATTAACAGTCAGAAAGCATCTTTATGCAGGGTATTGTTGAATCCTCTCCAAGTTGTACTCACTATAAATAATTATTTAATAAACCAATATCAAATTTTGTACATATTTTTCTTGTTATTAGAACTGGTTTTGGAACCCAGAATATAATAGGTGAGCAAGCTGCTTGGCTGTCCTATGAAAGCATAACGGAGATGCAGCCAAGGTTCTCCTCATGCTGTTTATCCTATCGTCAAGCAAATTAGAGTATATATAATGCAATACAGACACCACAGGTTTCTTTTTCAAATTTTGTATTCATAATAGATGAATGTCCTTTTTTATGCCTCAGATTTCACTCCCAGGGAAGTCAACTCTGTGTGGATTCTACTCCAAAAATTTAATTCTAAAGTCATTTAAACCTAGTAACTGTGGTAAGAAAACCTCTTCTTAGGGCCAGAATTTTTTAACATCTACCATTAATTTAGGGATTCAATAATTTCTTTAACTGAGTTTTGGAGGACTGCTTTTGGCTTTATGTTCTGACAGAGCACTGACCCATGTCCAGCCACACGAAAGCTAGAAAGCTGTAATATACACTTCCTTTTGGCTGAATTCTCTTGTTTGTCAAGTGAAACCAACCTTTCAATTACATAATATGTATATATACATATGTATACATCTATAAATACATAATATATTACAATAAAGCCATTGGTGAATGGTCAGGAGCAAGGAGTCATTTTACTTTGTACTGTACAAGCTAGAGTGGATGCACCTGTTGCCTTGAAGAGTCTTCCACTGAGTTAAAAACTGTCTTTTGATTATTTTGTAGCTGTTCACTGCAGCCTTAGAACATTTCAGTACTTGCTCACTTACAGCTTATTTGTCTTTGACAAAAAAGCACAACAGTTAAAATGGTACTTTCATTTTCATATTCAAATTTCACTTCCATTTCAAATTCATATTCATGTCTCTCTTCTGTCATGCTATTTATAAGATTTTTTTTTCATTATTTGTATTGTACCAGGAGTCCTAGCTCCTTCCAGCACAGCCTACAACCCAACACATTATTCCCTTTCCTCCCTCAGAGGCCTTATAGCTGAAGTTGGAAATGAAAAAGAAACAACGTGACTTGCCTAAAATCTTTCTTTTATCTCTCCCTCACACATACATGAACTTACAGGGTTGGGTTTTTTCTAAAGATGAAAGAGAACTTATAGAGAAATACATTGTACAAGTAAGGAATCAAAGTTCATACTGTAATGAGGAAATGGGGAAAGAGTTAATATCGTGCATAACATTTGGGAGCACACTGACACTGTTAAAGGCAGACTGCAATTGTATAGGGACAAAATGAAAAGGACAATCAAAGTAAAAACATTTAAAAGTTCCACAATCTAACCAAAAAAAAAAAAAAAAAAAAAAAAAAGCTAGGTAAAATAATACCAAGATTTGATTTTACACATGTGAGAGCTCATGTGCTTGGAAAGAAGTATTTAAGTATTTTGTTGCACTGGGATTTTGGCCGAGTTTTCTTCCTTCTTTCCAATAGTACAATTTCCATTCGCATATCCAGAGAGAAAATTAACACAAAAATAGTCTCTGATTTAAACATAGTCTAATACTACTCTGGAGACTAATAAGCATACAGATAATTTTCATCTAAGAGAAAAAGAACTACTTTGTAGGCTGTTTGGAAAAAGACACTGGCAATTGTTGGAAAACGCCCCAAATGCTCCAAGAATGGTCAACCAAAGCGGAATTGTCAAGAAAAAGACAAGAGAGATGGTGAGAGTTTTGATAAATTTTCTGTGTGATCTTTACAGTCATTTTGATGGGCTTTGCATTTGTACATGCATACATGTGAATATGCCAAATATAGATGGAAACTCACTTGCTGTACTATGCAAACCAAAACTTTCAGACAGGCTTTTTCACTACTCTAAATGTACTTCAGGATATTTTTATCTGGTCTTGCAATTTTCCTTCTGAGAATCTATAGGCTTGGAAAAGCCATTATTCAAAAATCACATCTCTTATAGTAGATATCCACCCAAATGAAATGCTCTATGTTGGTGGCAACATAAAAATGCCACACACAGATTGGTTCGTAAGCACCACGCAAGCATCAGTCAGTGCATACATACACACTCAGGAAAGCATCAAACTAAATTCAAATACTCATAATGTTTGTTCTGCTTCTCAGTTTGCACAGCTGAAAACTGAAATATGAAATAGTTCATTAATAGACATTCTAACATAGGAAAACTTACTGTCTTATGTTGAGGCTTAACACATTTCTGTCTGAAGCAGGAACTGGCCTGAAGTAGGAACCTCATGTGTTCACACATGCACACTCACACAAACACACATACACAATATCTACCAGAAGGAAGGGTTGCAGTATCATTGTCATCAATGATGAGGAATGTAGATGGAGGAAACAAATATTGAGGAGAGGCAGTAAGAACAAAGCTATGCGAGGCTGAAAAGAAGACAAGAACTCTCTATTTAATGTTATTGACAAGCTAATAGAATTATCCAAGAAAGGAATTTATTCACATAGCTTGAGTCTTCCTTTCTGAGCATATTTCTGCACAGACATGGAAAACCACGCACCAAGCAGAGTATCTCTGATGTGGCAGGAAACACAGTATTGACCTACTTCTCTTACTATCTTATGTAGTTTGAGATAGTTGAGAGTAATTTTAGATTAAAAAGAGATTGTTTCTAATGAGTGTAAGGAAATATAATAGCAACAATTTAGACTGTATTGAAGAATAGAGAAAAATTTAGGAAACTTAAAAGTAGAATTAGCAAATCATTAGCAGTGATATGAAAAACAAATTTTTGGTTATCAGCCTTGATTTGATGGAAGTTTGCAGATAACATACAATTATTACACTTGCTCTTTTTACATACATATGGTGGTTTGAAATATAGACATGAAGCAAATTAATGAATGAAAAAATGAAAGTTGAAGCTGAATCTGAGCAGAAGAGGCATAAGAGCATCTAGCAGAGAAAAGTATATGCAAAAGTTCACATACAGAGTGTGATTCTGTGATAGCACAGAAATAGTTGATCAAGTAGGAGTTTGCGAGACTTTTTGAAACCCACACTGACACAAGACACTTAGGAAAATATATTCACCACTGGTGATAGCACTTCCACATGTCTAGAGTAGCCCAGCATAACACACTTTGGTTTTGCCTTTCAAAGGTAGAAGAACTTTTTGTCAGGTGCATAGCATTACTCACACATTATTAGAAAGAAATAGCAATTGCAATATAATAAAGACCAAACTAAAACTCATGGTCAGCCTAAAGATCTTTAAGTAGAAGAGAAATATGATCAACAAGAAAAATAAAAATTACCCGAATTGTGTACCAAGCACAAGGAGAAAGGGACAGACATGAAAGAGAATCAGGGGAAATGATGAGGTGAGATACAGTGATAGTATAGAAACAGAAGTCCGAGTGAACGTAAAAACATCAACTAGACTATAAGAGAAAAGGAGCCTGGAGAAGGGGGACACACAGAATCTGGAAGAGACTAGAGGACTTCACTTTTGGCAGAGTCCTGAAGGCATTTTTAAACAGGGACTCTTCACACCAATGGATACTTTTAGATGAAACTTGAAAGAGAAAGAATATGTTATATATGCTTCCTTATTTTGAGGGGAATGTTAATTGCTTAATGTTATACAATGAACTTCAAAAATAGAGAACATTTAATTGTACAATAGATTTAGACTAAAACTGACTTTAAAAAAGCTCAAGTGGGTAACTGAGCTGTAGGTTATTTTCTGTGAATGAACCGTAAGGAGTTCCTGTAAACTTACAACACAAAGACTACTTCAGAATGCATCAGATCTCAAAACTTCACACTGGAAATTAGAATAGATATGAGAAATGTCAAAAGTTAGCTATAAAAGCAGAAGACCTTTTTTTACTGGCACTATAAAAGATTCCCCAATGCAGCAACAGAAGTCTCCTTGTTTTGAGAAGTACCTTGACAAGTCGAAGAGGTAGCCCACAGAGCCAAAACGAATACATTAAGTGCTTGAAAGACCAGAAACATTGCTCTGATTTTGCAACCAAAAAAACCCTGGAATCCACTGGAAATACCCAAACAGAGGGGATGAAGGTATACAGTCACTCAACTCATTCAAAGAGAAGAAACCAAGACAGCACAGTGTCTCATCTGTCCTTCAAAGTCAACCCTATATGACAAGAATTACAATAATGTGGACTGCAAAACAAAAACCCAAAAGCTTTTAAGGAGGAGATGAAGACAATTTTTGCATTTGCAACAGGTTGGTCTTTCTGTTGTAGGAAAAAAAAAAGTTAAATTCAACATGAGGGGTCAAGTAAGAAGCAAGACAGATGCATTTAAATCAAAGATACATTGAAACACTGCTAGAAACTATTTCCATTCTTAGGTGGGCTTTTCCCTGACCAGAGATGTAATGTCACTACATGATGCAGGGATGTAAAACCAGCAAAGGTGGTGCTGAGTGAGGAGGAGGGATCTCCTTTTCTTTTATGCCTCCTTGGTTCATGTCTGCAGTTCAGGTTAAGTACATTTCATAAGAACCAAATCTCCTGGATACTGAGGATCTTTTCATGAGGGTGCTTACATCCATAGCTTTCACATGTGCTTCAAAACATTTCAGTTCCAACAGAACAAAAGTGATCTATTTTCCATCGGAATTTGACAACCACTCACTTTTATGGATCCAGAATTTTTTGAGAGATAAAATCAAAACAGGCAATTAGTCATGACATTATGTTATATTTTCCTGCAGGATTTTTTGTGTTCTTCCTATTTGAAGGTTGACTGCAGAGCTCATAAGTATTTATTTATTGTTATGTGGTTAATTTATGCCTAAGCTAGCTAATTTTGGAACTAAAGAAGTATAGAATATTAAAAATGTTATTGTATCTCTTTACTAAGCAATTTTATACAAATTTTATAGAATGCATAGCTTGGGCACAGCAGGTGCTGGATGTCAGAAGATACCAAATACACCTTTACATTTTTGAACGTAAACAAGAACCTATTGCAATGCTAAGTCAACTTTTGCAGCTGTATCATATAGATGATCTGAGTAAAAGCTGACTGCTGCCACCAAGATTCTGGCCTGAACTTCTATTTTAAAGGCCAAAAGCAAATGCTGCAAAACTTCTTTCGCACTGATTTTGCTCTCAAACAACAGTTGAGTAAAGGTCATAGTTTGGAGAGATTTTCAGCATCAAGCGTTGTCTTTCTTTAAACCTTTATGTGGAAGTTGCTACTCTATTTTCTATGGAAAAAAAGGCCTTGGTAGATTCTTTTAAGCTATGGGTTAATCCATTCTTTCTTTCATCTACCAGTTTATCTGAAGATCACCAGCTGCCCAAAAGATCTTGCCTATGAATCACTTATTCCAGAAATTTGCTAGTGAGAGCCAATGTCTGGATGCAAATTTTCCTGAGATTTTCAAACTCCATCTTAAAACTAGTTTGGATTTGTGTGTCACTCTCTTTCCCCTTCTGTGTTCCAGAAGTTGATGCTTCTCTCTCTCTTTTTCTCTTTCACCTACTCCTTGCATAAAGAAGTCAAGCTCTATTGAGGCTGGTGAAGTACTTGACATTAAATGGTCTGGTATAACATTTTATGACTCAGAGCTCCTGATAAATGTGATTTATTAGGGATAAAAGCTTTTTCCTAGGTCAGATGTCTGGACTGAAGAGACAGTTCATTATAGAGGATCACTCATATTTAGCAATGTAATAGGAATGAAGTGATTTTTTTATCATAGGGGTCCAAATCTGACTTGCATCACTACTGTTCTCCTCTTCAGCCAGAGTTAATTGTCAGCTGAACAATGAAGGTACCTGGGACTAATTTATTTAGGAATATGTTCCATCTGTAAAGCCTCTGCTAATGGAGTACAAGAGGCCATGACTAAAGGATTCAGGTATAAAGTTTAAGACCTTAGATAATTACTTGCAGAAAATATCATCAGCTCTACTTGTCAACTTACACAAAAACAGAACTACTGAACCTTTTGAGAAAGGGGTATTGTGTTCACAAAACTAAAGTAACCAGGACAATTTCTATTCATCATAACTGTGGATAACAGAGTCAAAAGAGTTCTCTCCCTTATTGCAACACACAAAAGAAAACAGATTCCAACCAATTTAGATCAAAAGATTGGTCACTTTTAATAACTATAACCATAGCTACCTACATTGGACCAGGGCCACTACAAATATCTTGAGAACATTTATGAAAAAACTGTCCATATAAGAAAATGAGAACATTACAACTCTAATTATTATTTTGGTACAAATAGGTACAGTACTTACAACCCTTGTTTTTCATTTTGTCAAGGCATTATGGGTAAAGCTCTTGATGGAATTACTGAGTTTCACATGGGAGCTGACCTCTGAATATTTAAGCTCTGAAGCAAAAGAACAAATGGATTGAAAACTGGACATATGCGGTATGGTGGCTGATCTATATTAAGAACACTTATGCTCTAGATATTCTTTTGTACTACTTTAAGACTTATTTACAGTTTTGCATTCAACTGAACTACTAAGAGGGATTACATGAATTAATGGAATACCTTAATCTGGGTTGTTCTAAATAAAATTAAGAAAATGTATTTGTATTTTACTGCACAGATTAAAGTGGTTAAAAGCCTTTCCATGACAATCTGAAACACACAGCCCAATTGTCCTCTTATACATAATACTAATTTTTTTTTTAATTCTTGCAAAATCTCTGTTGTTGCAAAAGTTCTGTTAATGAGACCTGTTTAATCTTTCTGTTATTTGGTTTTATTCCATTTACTATCTAACCTTATTAAATTTGCAAAATAGTTTGTTTATCTTCATTCAGGGAAAGTAGGTGCCTATAATTTGCAAATATGTTGGTCAAAAATAGACCAGTTAGATGTTCTTGGCTGGCACATTGTCAAGGCACACAATGAGAGAGGCTCCCTCGTCTCTCTCTCTCTCTCACACACACATGCACACACACTTCTTTCTCTCCCACATACACACACTCAAAAATGTATCCAGTGGAGTAAAATATTCACATTAATACTGGAAGCGATGGAGAAGAACCCCGGTCGACATCCCATCTGTTCCCTTGAATTAAATTTAGAATTCATATGTAATGTAGACATTTCTGTCTGAATATCATAAAGCCCTGACACATTCAGGCTTTCATTAAAAAGCTCTGAGATGTGACTTGAATAACAATCTGTCTTAGCTAATTAGTATTTTCAGTTTAGCATATTCACTTTCAAACGTATTGCTGTTTGCACATGGTAATTTAGGTAAACAGAGCCCATCCACAGCTGCATCAATTAACACTGCTAATCAAAACTGAATTCAGGTAATTAGGCACATTTATGCAAAAAATGTGTAATTTGTGGGGAAAGCTAGATTCTTCAGTAATATTTCAATAAGTAGGAGTCTCTTTTTGCAAATAAGGCAAGAATATAATGGTAAATCAGCTCTAACATATACATGATACATAGTCACAAATATCTAAATTAAATCTTACTAATTGGTCTGTATTTTCAGAAATTTGACAATATTTTTTTCATATAAATGTTTTCCTCAGTGTTTCCACACGCAAGAGTGGATTCATTTCTGATAGAAGTTTTAGTGATTTTAAAAGTTAATGTTTTCTGAAGCGGTTTCTGAACTGTTGAACACGATGGTCCAACATTTTCTCATTTTCAGAGAGAAAAATTTTAATAAGAAAGTCCTCAATTGAATTAAAAGTTTAATTTCTCCAAAGACGTTGCATTTCAGTTTAAAGAAAAGCTAGAAATTTCTACCACCATCCATTTCAAGAATATAAAGTAGTAAATACTTCAAAAATATTCAGCCCTGACCTATGAAGTTTCACATCCTTTTCTTCCCTTTCTCTCACCCAACCCCAAATTTGAAACCCTTCAAAAACTACAAAAAACCCCGAACCCAAACATGTAAGCAGTGTAGGAAACTGTAGTGAATTTTAATTTGTATTGAAATGGAATGAAGGAATGTTCATTGAAACATTATACTCCAGAAGTTTTCATATGCAGCTATTCAAGTTATTAAAATTCAATTCTCTGTTATGCACACTTTCAGAAAGCTACACAAGTCTGATGAACAAGAAATGCACTTATCAACTTGCAGCTAATTTTCCATGATGAAAAGAAATACCTAGGCAATTGCTGATTTTTAACAGAAGCCTCAAATTAATCTACTATTTTTGTATCTTCTCCCTGATTTGACGGTAACTCTGGGGGAAAACACGCAATGCATTTTGTGCAGATTTACAACATGGAACATACAGCTTCTGCTAAAAACATCATTGTGAAGAAAAAGAATTCTTTCCAACTTTAAGGTCTAACCCTATGTAGCTATTGAAATTGCAGTACGTTTTGCAAACTTTTCTCTATATGGAAAATTGCAGTTTATTCCATTATAAAATGGAATTTTATTCATTATGCAGCATTAAATGCTGCAGTTAAAATGGCCTTAAACCTCCAATTTTCATTTAGCTATTGGCTGAGTAACATATTGAAAGAACACTGAAATCAGAGGTAAGAGGAAAAATAAAGCCTATGGCAGGCGTAAAATTTAGAAGGATTTTCTTTTTAAATAATCATAATGACTACCGCTATTATTAGAAATTCTGAACAAGATAATTTCTAAACAATTATCAGACCAGCCTAAAAGTATATGCAGTTCCCTATGCCATTCTCACTGGGAGCAATGGTGGGGGCAAACAAGGTTTTCACTGCACCTTTTTTCTGGGTTTTTTTGCGAGAGAGGAAGACCCACCTCTATGGCATATCACATGCTAAGCAACTTGCTGGTTTCTCACGTGACTTAATAAAATTGACATACAGCGAAGATCATCAAAACAATCTTATGTGACCTGTCTCTGAAAGAAGCTGCTTGATAAATGCCTTTTCAGAAGAGCAAAGCAGAAGGTGTACTGACTAACAGTGTTTATTTTAGATGTTGTAGTCCGTAGGAAGTGAGGACAGTGACAGCATCCTAGCCCCTCCGCCTCCTCCACAACCCACGTTGTTAGTAATTTTTGCCTAAAGTAGTCAGATATAGTATTCCAACAAACTTTCCAGAAATACTTTACTACACTGCCCTGTCTCTTTTGCCTGACTACCTCAGTAAATATAAGAAGACACAGTTAGGAGAATCTCTTCACTGAACACATATATATTTAGCATATGTTATTACTTCATCATGAATTTTCCTGATGCATCACCCATTTGAAAATTTGATATCGTGCTAGAGTATCGTTATTTCATGCAATTTGGAGGGGTTTTTTCTGTTTAATAAATGTATGGTAGTATTAGCTGATAACAGACAAGGAAATCATGGCTATCTCAAAAGAGAAAATGTTATGTATGAAAGTTGGCTGGTAAATAGGTGTTTCTGACACATGTAGCTCCATTTTTTTCTCTCCTGTATTTCTCTACTGTAAACTATGGAAAATAATTGAGGCATCTTTCTACTAAAAAAAACCTTTAAAAATAGGATATTACATACCAATTGCTGTTAATTAAAATATGATGGATATGTATGACTACAAAGAATGTATAAATACTGTTTTCCTTAATTTAAAGAAAAGTTTTGTCCTACTCCAAGAACTCAAGAGCATTCCAGGACTATAAGCAAAACAATAAATATTTAAAACTTAGATTTAGTTTCTCCATAGAGCATGCAACTCATTATTCATAACATAAAAACTGTTCAAATGCTTCATGTTCCAGGTATTCATGTGGTTAATTCAAGAATGAGAAAAAAATTTTAGTTTGAGAAAAGCAAAAGCAGGAGCCAAAAGCCAACAATTAGTACTCTACACCTTACATGAGGAGAAAAAGCTCAATAATTTGCAAATGTTGAAGGGAAGTGCTAGTTCCATAATTAAAAATCAGGCAGAGATCCTTTTGGCAAGTGGATCTCTTTGTTAAACATCCCACTAATCCAAGCCTGAAGGTATAATTCAGTACCCTGGAGGATCCCCTCTATACTTTTGCCAGCTGTTCCATTTAGGTCACTCCACCACAAGTTTAGCTTTTATCTATTCCTCACTTTCTTCACTGGGTCCCAGAAGCAGCAACCCATCTCTCTGAAGACTGTTTAAAGTGTAAATGAAAAGACGAGACAGAAGTGAGCTGCTACCTCAGGGTCCTTAATTTCTGAACTGCAATTCCTTGGACTTCCCTACCTTGACAGATGCAATATGAAATCTTCCTTGATGAAAAGTCAGGAGATAAACTGAATATGGAATGCAGATGGCACATTCATTATCATTTTAATGCCTTACAGCTGCATGAAATAATAGGAAATTTTACTAGACAGAAAGTCCACTCAAGACCAAAGAGTTGTAGCAGCCCTTCTGCCCTTCAGCCCAATTCCCAGCACTACTGCTGTTGGCATGCAAGAAAAAGCCTTCAAAGAGCCATTTCATCTCTTCTCAGGTGGTCAGGGAGAGGTGGATTCAAGGAGAAGAAGTAAAAAGAAAGAAAAAAAAAGGAAAAGAAAAAAAATCCATCACAGTCTGATCCAGTACAGTGTACACCAAAGACCATGAAGAGTTCTGGGTGCAGACCTGACTCACTCGCCTCCCTCTTCTCGACTGGCAGGTGAAGGAAGGAGACAATAATCCTTGAAGGACTTGTTTACACAAGTTAAACCAACCTCAAATAACAAAACTACTTCTAATTTACCATTATTTTGGTGGTTTTAACAAAAACATAATTTCCTAACAGAAGCAACAAAAAACCGTGAACTGGATCCATTTACAGTGGCTCTAGTCAGTGTACATTTAAGCCCTGAGAGAGTCATTATAGTCCTCCAGAACAACTTTGAGGCAGTATGCTGCTTTATAACAACACCCTGATCTCTGCAAAAGTTAAGTGTAATTCATTATAAAACAAATCACTGGCTTGACATTCATTTGTCTGCTAAATAAAAATAAAGAGTCAGACAGATACTCTAGGAGGAATTCCTAAGTGTTCAACTTTTAATGAAAGATTTATAAAAAATGCAGCAAGCATATTGCTGAGGTGTTTCCAATTTAATATTAAGTAATAAAGTTTGCACACACAGATACGAACTGTAATGTGAAGCAGAATTATAAAATCTATTGGACATTAACTTTCTAGATTTTTTAAATGCTCTGCAGTAGCACAGCCACAGCAACTCCAACAGCCGTCCACAAGACTTTACACATGCAAGTAATCCCAAAGGCTTTAGGCAACTACTAAGATCATGTCCTCACCCTACCCATCCAGCATGACACACTGGCTTCAGCCTAAGAAGCCGCTTGTTCCCACTTGTAGGAAGGATGGGAATCACAACCTTGAAGCAGCGCAGCAATTCGCACACCTGCACTCAGCCTGCACTGGAGGAAGTGCTATGTCAGTCAAAAAGTACAGTTCTGCAAGCTCGTACCTCTGACTTTTAAGGACTAGGGAGAAGGAAAAAACAGCTCAAAGAACGACACAGATGCAGCTTTATTTCCAATTCTGCGACGGCTCGCCTGGGTGAGCAGCCCATCTCCGACGAGCCACCCTGTGAGGCTGGACGGGGACCCTCCCCTGTGAGAAGCTGCCCCTGCACGGTTCAGCGGGCTCGAGGTCTGCACTAGCAGATAAAGCACACCCACGGTGGCTTACCTCGCTGACGCTTCCACGCGCTCCTGCCGGCATTCCTGCGCGTGAAGGTTCATCGCAGGCAGCTGCTCCCAAGTTCAGCGTTCCCGTGGCACGGCTGCTCCGGCAGGAGTGAGCAAAGGCAGGTTGCCACTGGCCAGGTCTACCACAGCCTGGCTGCGCGCTGTCTGCAATCACATCTCACTGAGTACGAAACGAAAATTAAAACATTTTTTTCTCTTACACTTAGAACAGTATGCTGTATCATTCGTGTTTGCATTTAAATTGGACAGAATAATTTACTACTGGCTTTTAATTTCAGAAGGGTTAATCACCTCAGCAAAGGTCAATCAAACTTTAATCTCCAATAAAATTGCAGTAGCTTCAGTCACCTGCAGGACATTTATTATATTCTTATTTCCATGCAAAAGGATGCATCACTAATCTTCTAATTCTTTACATTAGCACATTTGCCATTAACATTTTACTAAAATTATTAATTCCTCCAAAACTATTACAAGAGCTCATTTCTACACATCTCAGAAGATAATCCTGTTAAAAACCAGCCACATCTACTGTGACATTGCTTTAGTTGTCTGCTCTAATCCTCACAACCGTTTGATACTCCAACCGAGTTCTAACAATGCACGAAGTCTCAATTACAGAAAATATTACAGGCTTTAGTTTAGAACAACAATATACTGTTTTAGTAACTTAATCTTCCCTATTGTCTGCAATCACAATACTAATCTATTTTGTCGCTGTTCATAGCATTTTCTATTCAAAACAAAATATAGATTTTTAATTTTGCTTAGCAGCTCTTGAAAAGCAATAGATTTACACGGATAAGTTAAAACCTAAAATCCATTACCGAGGATAGCAATAGTAATGATGATAGGAATATGTTTCTGGCCTTCAAAGAAGTATTTCCTCACAAAACAGAAGTCTCTTTTGGGGTATAACCCATAAAAAAAAAAAAAAGAAGAAATAATTTAAAAAGTAGCTTCTTCTCTTGATTTGGTCGACCAATTAAGAACAATTTATCTGCTATTAAATTGACTGAGAACTGCAAAGTCTCTCTGAAAAATTCACATCAGCATTAGTTTTAAATTACCATTGCAATAATATCAGCTCAAAACGAGAAAATTATTTAACTCTGAACAGAAAATTGTCAAATATAAAAGAGCACATTCCCTCAAAAATGTTGGTTTTAGATAAACATCAGCTATGCTAGCTACTCAACAATACATTCCTTCAAAAGTCTACTGTAACAATTCCATCTGAATGCTCAGAACTAGTTTACCTGTAAAGACACAGAAAAAGGCAACAGAAAACTCAGGGACAGCTTGTTACAGAACCAAAACACAATGCAAACAATTCATTTCCCAAATTTTAGAAACTGGTACCAAAAAGCCCAAATTTATTGGGCAGAAAAATGCTAATACTACCAAAATACATGGTTTTCCCTTATCCTCCTACCATGGCCACATTAGCTTCTCCGAGAAAGAAACCTTGTGTCTATTTAAAATGAATTTTTTAGCCATAGTAACATTTTGACATACCGTAATGTAAATAAACTGTTCTTTCCCATCCCAATATTTCCTTCTCTGTCTCTCTGTCTCTCTCTGTCTCCGTCTCTCTCCTCTTTTTGTTTTAATATATGGCACACAGACAGACACACGCCCCCGTCACTGTCAATATGCACACTCATTAGCAATATGTCAGGCTGGCATTTTCAACACACTCCAGAGCATAACTGAACTACCACACAGTGCACACACACACACACACGCTCTACAATTGCAGAGAAAAAGAGCTCAGTGGAACAATGTTTAACTTGGAAAACCAGGTAAACATACAAAAGGAGTGAGACTCTCAGGCAGTATTTTACAAAGGTGCTGTGAATTCCCAGCTAACAGCATTGATGCTTCTCTCTTTTCACACACACAAACACACAGACACGAATATACTTATGCAAAAGAGAGCATTTTAGCAAGACATTCTTACACTGAATTACGGATGCAAGAACACAGGTCTTTCTCTGGCTTGTTTTTGGGTTTTGTTGTATGCCTTTTAAGTTACATTCTAACTTGAAGTAACGTATGGAAAGAAATACTGCAAAACATAAATCCAAGTACGAGTTCCTAGAACATAGACTGTTAACAGCATTTGTAGTCCTTCCAGCTGAGAAAATTAGCCACGGAACAACCGCATCCACATTTTTTGCAAAAAGCATCTGGCAAGACACCGAAGACCACTCAGAAAGGGTGAGTATCACTGAACTACAGTTTTGATTATTCACCTCTTGACGCGTTGATAAAACATATTCTAGATTGCTATTGCAGCTGCTTTAAAATACGACAGAATAGCTTCACGTGCCATCCTGAAATGAAAGGTATCATCAAAGGACCATGTACTTCATTTTTCAAAAGAATGAACAGTAGAGAAATGCATAGGGAAAGAAACATACCTTTAGTTATCCCAGTGAACGACTTTTCAGCACATCTACATAGTCCTGCGACTCCACCAGTACAAAAGTCAACACTGCTGCGCTTGTGATCTCTGTGACAATGGCATCATACTGCCGGCAATTTTTTCGATTAAACTTCTCAGACATGGTAGCAACTTTGTTAATTATGATATTAGCCAGCTGGCGGGTACAATCAATCATCCACTGTAAGAAAGCCAGACAAAGAGACATCTAATCATTGCAACCAGAGCAGATAAATTTTGTTCCTTTCTTATACGTGTCACAGATTCTATCCCTCCTGACCCTCTACACAGCCATCGACTGTCAAATTTAGATTCAGCAAGCTCCCAGCTTTTCTTTATCCCTGCCTTAGATCTGAAACTCCTGGTTATCGGGAAGACAAGCGTCACCAGCTGTCTCAGAACAGGAAGGCAATCAGGTGAATAGTACTTATTATCTCTCATTGCCTTCTGAGGAGCAACAAGATTGATTTTGGACCAACAACACATCCAGATCTCAGGCACAGCTACTACAGTGTCAAGTCTAGAATGCAGTGCATACATAAAGCTGACCTCAACCTTTATTAATACTACATACCAAAAGTTTGAGGGCTGTTCTTTTTTTAGTTTTGTTTTGTGTTGAGTTTGTTTAAGTTTTTTGGGTTTTTTTTCCCCTAAGAAGACTCTTAAACTTTCTTTCTCCAAAGCTGAGCTGGATATTCTCTTATTCCAGGCCTCCTTCCCCCCACCTCAGAAAGCCCAGGCAAGCAGACTGCTCCGTTACTCTGGGGACTCTGTTTCACAGTTGGATAGTCTTAATTGGGCCCACAGAAGCAGTTAGCTACCATTAAAGGCTTCTCTGTATACATCTTCCTCCCAACTAGTCTGATGGTACATAAAACCCCACAAGTGAAGCCGAAGCTTTGAGAAGGTTAAACACGCAAATACGTTATAAACCCAAAACATAAGAGCATCTTAACAGAATCTGAGCTGACAGTGAATTTCAGCATTGGTCTAGAAAACAGGAATATATTTGGGCTTTTCATTTAGAGCAGCATTAAACAATCATGCACTCCTACTGTAAGACATTTTTTTACAAACCAAATACACTGCAAAGTAGTGGAAGGTAGTTCATATGAAGTAGAAACAAAGGTTACAATAGAACAAAAGCTATCAGAATAATGCATTCTGGTACAAAAACCCCCACCAACTAACTTGATACATTTCAAAATGCCTGCTGACAGTTCCACTTAACGAACCAGAGTATAATAATAAATGAACACAAATTTGTAAGGACATGCGAAAATTTTTAGGATCAGTTTTGGATTCTTGGTACATTGGCTGCCCTGGTACTTGGACCAAGGACTGTTTTCCCAAAACCACATCTCTTCAGACAAAGTGATCTTATGTTTACTTCACCTTAACTTGAAGCTAGTTTAATATTTAAGGTGGCACCCAGCAATACGGTCTCAATCGTGAAGAAGATTTTCTGGACTTTACAGCATAAAATTATCCCTGTTTTCACCAAAAACAATATATGTTTTCTTAAAAGTTTTCACATGCAATTTAGCTAAAATTTTCACATTTTCTTGAAATGCAAACAGAAAATATCAACAATTAGAAAACAGCAGCTAGTGGGAGTAACAATTACTGACTTTGCTCCCTCAAAATTAAAGTGTTGCAGAACTTTCTTTGCCTTCAGAAATCAAATTTTTCTGCTGTGTAACTTCCTCATTTGGAAAGTTTAGGAGGCTGAATACAGGAATTGTAATGGTGTTCATAATTCATTATTAAAGACAACTAATTGTTTTCTGGTATTTGTTGGAAAGGATGAGGACACGAAGTAAATTACATTCTCAAATGTGATGTCATTGTTTCATTCATTTTGGATGACTGAGGTATTCAACCAGCTTTTCAGGCATATATTGAAGATTACACCAGTTCTGCTTTGCATCCTATATCCAAATTGTTTACAAACTGAGATCTAGCTAAAGTACCTCCACAAGGCATTGTCACCAATGCAGTGGCAGACACTGTTAGAAACCCCTAATTCACTTCATTAAAATATCTACCACCAAGAGGATTTTACTCAGAAGGAAGACCTTCTTGAACTATTTGTTCTCATTTCTACTGCTGTACTCATATCAGACCTTGCTTTCTTTAGGCAGCAGTTAAATATGAAGAAATAGCCTTGATTTTAGCACAGAGATTTAGGGCAAGAAGAAATAACTGAGCGTAGCAAATAAACGAGGGACTTGGGAAGGATACAAAAATAGGAGGCTGCCGTAACTACCAATTCATTTTTCTGGAAGGTTAACCAAAATCATCAGATACATAAGGCTACCCCTAGTAGTATCTCTAGTCAGCCACCAGCATAGACTTGACTAGGTTTCTAAGCTGTCAGAACAGATCTGAGCTGGCAAAACTGGAAAACAAACAGGATGGTCTCTGACAGTTTCAGATTGACCTGACCAATTATTTCAAGAAGAATGTAAGAAGGATCAAACTTGGGACCCCAGCAGAATGTGCTTTTGTCCATTTTCAAGAATGACATCATCTTTTTCTCTTATTCGCACTTTTTTTCTTTTCGTTACTTCAGAGTTCACTGTGGAAAAATACAGAACTAACTTCACCCACCCTCAGTTATAATAAACAAAACAGTGAGGCTTTTCACTATGATCTCCTCTGTCTTCCCAAGGATGGACAGCATGACAGGAATCTGCTGAGAATGAATTATTATACCCATTTCCATACTTGGATACTGGTGGAACAACTTGTACACTGGATGGATGTACTAGCTCTCTCTCCTAGCTGTCGTGAATACTGCAATACTGGTCTGAATTCAGTCTTAACGCTGCTTGAAGCAGTAGGCTGGAGTAGTTGACCTCTGGGTGTCTCTTCTAAATAGGATTATTCTGTTTATCTATGAACTGTCTCAGGCAAAAGCAACATAAATAGTAAAAGTTATGAGATTATCCAAATTACAGAAATAAAATATATAATTTTTTCAGGAGGGCAGGACACTGTCTCTGAGTGTTTTGTCCCTCAATTTCTTAAGCCTTTTGAAAAATAAGCCATTGTTGGTTGGGGGTTTTTTCCCCTGTCCATTGAGGCAAAAAATAGTAGAATTACCAAATCCTCCATACAGTTCAGAGAAAATGAAACATATAAAGAGGAGTACACAAAGGAAGTGCAAAAAGACCTCCATGGAATCAACTAAACAGCATACTTGATATAGGAGGAGAAAAGGAAAGTGAGTGGTAAAGGAGGAGTAAACTCAGGGTCAGGTAAAAGAAAAATTTCATTAGAATGGAGGGAGATAAAATAAAGGATAGGCCATGGTTAACTAAAAGTATCAGTTTAAAAAAAGAAAACAGTAGCCATTACCATAATAGTGGTGGTATAGGTTCAAAAAAGAGGTTTATTCTGGTAAAGACAGGATTGCTCCAGGATTTCCACAGTATTTGCGACATTCTTAGAATTCAGAATATTAGGGGGAAAAAAAAACCAAACACCAAAAGCAACAAAAAAAACCCCTAAAATCCCAAAGATCCAGTGTAGAAAGAAGTATAGAAAAAACTAGGATCCATCACCTAAAGAAAAAAAACCTAAAATAAAACAACCTATTCATAAGCTTAACTTTGAAAATGTCCATCTTATAAACTTTCCATTGTACTCTCATAAATCCTGTAAATCTTCCATTCAGCACCTCGTTACAAAAAGTTAAGTGAAATTAAGCAATAATATATGTAAATTATACATTTAAAATAATGAACAATGTAATGAAAGGAGCACTCTTCACATTGCAATCCAGTGGGCTTTTAAATTAACTTTTAATGCTCAGTGGCTGCCAGTTAATAAGGAGCCTACATGTTTGATTGTGCTGCAAAACACAAACTAGGAGAAGGAAAAGTGTAACACAAGGGCACAAAGCCAGTGCAGGATGGTACACTCATACCAGTGCACAGCTTTAAGGAAACACATGTAGCAGAGCCTGGGACCAAGGACCCAAGCCTGTCTGCAGTGAACCTTTTCCTGACATCTGGAGCTTTGAAGGCTTGGTGACAGACTGACCCTCTCACTCACTGATTCCCCCTTCACTCCAAGAAAGAACATACGTAGCTACAGACAGGGAGCTTGTGG
This sequence comes from Machaerirhynchus nigripectus, assembly GCA_013397975.1. Taxonomy (NCBI): domain Eukaryota; kingdom Metazoa; phylum Chordata; class Aves; order Passeriformes; family Dicruridae; genus Machaerirhynchus; species Machaerirhynchus nigripectus. The sequence goes on along the minus strand of VZRQ01003237.1, from coordinate 1,449,149 downwards.
TATAGTTTCTCATTCTGGCGCGTCACATGCATCTATAATAGTCACGGATATTTTTTCTTTTAAATTTTGTTTTAAGCAGTTAGCCTGCAGTATAAACTGCACACATATTCCACTGAAAAGAATGAAATCGTAAAGGTTCACAGCGCAGAACAATGTCTGCAAAGGTCACACGTAGCTTCTCAGGGGGGAAGCACCATGAGGCAGATGTGAAGAGGCCACATGTTGTGTCAATCCTTAGCACAGAATGAACAGAGGTGAAATATTAATGCATTGCAAGGAAAACAATCTTGCCTATATTCTAGGAACTGACAAAGAAAGAAAGAGGGTAAAAAGACCATTTCTCCACCTGCAGCATGATGAACAGGTCCAGTTTTATCCCACTTCAATATTGTCAGGACACGTGAAGTAAAGGACTTTTGTTCTGTCCTGTTGTGGCCAGATGCAAACAAGCCTCAAAGCTACAAATATTTTTTCCTTTCACCAATGCTCTGTTATTTTGTTACCTACACTACCAGTCAGACCTATCTCCTCCTAAACTGACCATTAAGAATATGGACACTGCATATATATACACCAGCATCCTGCCTTTGACAATGTCCAGTAGCAGGCGTCCAAGAAAATATGTAAGGGCAAGCAAGGAGCAATTTTCTTTCCTGATGTACACTCCCAGCTTCTGCCCATTCATGGCGTGGAACTTAGCACAAAGCCAGGATGGCTTAATGCAACACATTTGACAAGAATTTCAATACATAACAGAATGACCCAAAAAATCAGTACCAAGGGTACGCAGTTAAATAACTGACAACATATCTGTAAAACAAAAATGCTCATGGGAATAAGAAACTAAGACTGAGCTGAAATGTACAAAAAAACCCTGTCTTAAACTATTTGTTTGCCTATTTTTTTAAAAAGACAAGTTTTTCGTTAACATTCAGACTAACAATTCTGGATTTGAAGTGGGATCGGGGGTTGTATCATTCTGTAAAGATGAGGCAATAAAAAACTTGCATTGTCTTAATGGAAAGGCAGTATACAAAGCACCTTCCCAGAGAGCCTCTCACTAGGTCAAGCGAGACACCTGAGCACCACAACTCCAGGAGCTACTAATAGTTCTTCCCTAAAGGCAGTGTTTGCACTATTTTACAGGAAACTCATTCCCAATGTTGTGGTTTAAAAGCCTTTTCTACAGCCTGAAGGCATCTCCTATGCAAAAGTTCTCACCTGCAGTAAACTGGAACTGGGATGGCAGACACACACACACGGAGCAAAATAACAACTGAATTAAACAAATGCTTATTCTGGAGACAACAAACACAAAATACATTGGAGAAAACATATTGCCATGCTACAGCAACACAATCTCTTTAGATTATATGGTACTTATGTTTAATGTGTCATCTTATATTTTTCCCCAAAATAAAAAATGCACTTATAGTTGAAGTAGTCTCACAAAATTATCCATTTTGTCTGAATAAAATTGAAACATGTAAAACACTAATAACGTGGCAGAAACAAACTGTGGTACGTGACCCATTAGAAAGGTTGTAATTTCAATGATTCAATCAAAGTGACATAAGCCAAAACACCAAACTGACAAGAAAATTTAAAAAAGTAATATCCAACAACATAAACTACTAAAAACTGTCTGATTATAATTAATTAAAAAATAAAGTAGAGAGTTAATGTAGTTACATTTTGATCTGGATTCTACAAAGATATGTCTCAAATTGTGAAACTGCCCAACACAGGACTGCAGGATATTAATAATTTTCTAAATTCACTTACTGAGCTTCTTTTAATGCAAATAGTTAATTTCCTGACAGATAATACTCTACAACTGATTCATTTCAGAGCAGTAAAAAGGCAACAGTTCCAAACGCAAATTTAAAAAAAAATTATAACAAGGAGACCAAGTCAGTCATCCTTTTTTTTCAAATTTTTAATTTCTATCATATATATTTTTAAACTGTTTTCCACATGAATGTCAGTTATCTATTATTTTCAGTATTAGCTGACAGAGAGCTCTTACAAAGTTTTATGTCAAGAAGTACCTAAAAGAAGAAGGTGCAACAGTAAGAGAAGCATAGTTTGGGATTTTGGGGGGTTTTTAGTTTGCTTGTTTGGGGAGAGGATACTTATTTTATCAGGCAAAAATTATCATACTATCTTTTTTGCAGCAACAGTAGATGTAATTGTATTATAACAGCTTCAGGTCTCTTTTTACGTTTTCATTACAGAAATTATAATTAGGAACAGTGTTATCTACCTATGTCACAGTGAAAGCAAGCCTAACGTAAGTAATTTTGTGAGGCTATCGTTCCTTTTAAATAAAGCCTAACAAGTTCAAAAGTAAAAATGTTGTTCTTTCCCAAAAGTTACTGTTTTATGCTTTTTTCCTCACTTACAAAGATGGTATTTGCACAAGGATACTAAAAGATTCTCCTGTAATGTGACTGAATGGGTCATATGCCACTGACCAAAGAGGCACCACTGGAGGATCCGTCTCCATTTTTAAATGTAGATTTCCCCATCACACAACAATCAACTACCCCAGGTTTTACCATGTCAAACATGGAAGTTCTGCAAAAGGAGCCATCTCCAGATAAAGAGCATTAAAAAAACCCCAGAAAAACTTGTGTCTAAATGCTAGCTATTCCCAAAGGGACAAAATATGATGAGTATACACAGTAAAATAGGGAATAGCTCTGAATATGCCATATATGTAACATGCTAGACTGCAGTGTAATATATGAAACTTCTTATGAGCAAAGACTCAAAGAGTTTTGCTGCCATAGACCTCTTTGCTCATTTGAAAATGCTCTTTCCACCCTAGCATTATTGATCATGAGAAAAATTAAATTTCTACTCTCACTAAAAGCTGAACACTGATTTAAATCTACTTAAGAACAGAATCTAAACTCTATTGTATAAGTAGAGGAATTAATGATACCATTAGAAAATTCTCTGTTGATGGTGCTAGTTTCAACTAAAAAGTATAATGAAAATTGTTAATTTGCTGGATTCATTTGAAAAAGAGTAATCCCTTGCCAGTTGTCAAACTTAAGACTGGGGAGCAGGAGGGCAAGATAACCCAAAATATAACTGTTGCTCAGCGTTTAACTGAGTTTGAACACGGAATTTTAAATCAAAACTGCCTGGAGTAGAATAAACCCAGAGTTAAGAAGCAGTATTACTTCTTAACAGTTCTTAAGGAGCTGATTAATTTTGAACAGGAATCTAGAAGGGAAGAACTTAAATATATGCCCATGTGTCAGTTTGCTGAGCTGGTATACCTCAAGAAAGTTCTGCATTATACCAGCTCTGCCGACTACTGCTCAATGCCACTGCAGTTCAGGTGTCGATACCCAGTAGCAGGCTGCTCCAAATGTGTGTACTGTCACATCCTATTTCTTTGGCATTTCCACTTTTTATCACAAATACCAGGTGCAGTAATCTGTAAGTTTTAAAAAAATTACACTAATCCCTTTTAAGGATTCCGATCAAGGCTCCAAAATGCAAAGTGCCAGCCCTGAAAGCAACTCGGCTCTCAGAGTCTTTGCCTGTGTTTTAAATACCCATACCAACTTAATTATCATAATGTTAGAGCTAGGCAATCAAGTTCATTGAAAATAAAAAGTCATGCCAAAAGAACAAAATAAAATTGACATATCCAAGTGGAAAAAAGTAAAATAAACAAAATAAAGCTTTAGCTAGAAGTTAGGAAGATCATGCATTAAGATGAAAGATGAAACAGATGCAATACACAGCAAAGATCAAAGAGCTCCATCAATTCATTCTGAGAGTCAAAATCCAGCTGAGCATGGGAGCCCTGTCCGCATAATAAGAAAGGTTGACTAAAACATAGGGATTAAACAGATGAGCTGTCTCCAGTGAATGTATGGCACAGGAAGCCCTGCTGAGCCACTTGTAAAGACACTTTGGAATTGTACACCTGCTACTCCACAGTGAAACCTACAGGAAGCCAGCCTGCAAGGGGAAAGAAACCCACTAATGGACTAAATAGCTATCTTTAAGAGGAAAAAAAAAGAGTCGATACAAGAAAACAGCAGCTAACAGATTTTCTCTTTCCCCTCCATTTCATTTATTTACCAAATATTTCCATCACAAATGACTATAAAGAAATTGTTATCACCACCCTCTTGTTCCCTTCAAATAAAAGTAAAAAGCTTAGCACTTAAACTATCAACACAACCATCCATATACAGCAGGATCAGCCTAGTATTCTCAATGAAGCTATCTGTCACAATATTACTGGTTTGGAAGCTCTTTTTGTACTCCAGCACTTATGTTAAATGACCAAATCTCTAATAACTTCAGTGCTGTGGGATTAAGTGTAATGGTCAGTAAAATTAATATTATTTCTAATACTGATGGCATTTAAAATAAATTTATATAAAAATCTTCATTTTTCTCATCCTTAATGGATGGAGATGGAGACATTTCAATCAAAATTCATAGATAATGATTAGTTTCTCTTCTCTTATCATTGGTAACAAGAAACGAAACCAGAAAAAAAGTTGTTAACAACAGATAAGAAAAACTATTCAATTTCATTAATTCATTAGCACTCATATTAAAGTAAAATCCCTATGAGATGCATGTAGCCATAAACACAGCCCTCTCACAAAAAAAAAAGGAAAATGTAGGGCTAGCAGTCACTCCATGGCTCAAAGTATCCGAACTGCAGGGGTTTCCAACACCTCTGACAGGATCAGTGCTATGCATTACACCTCCTTGCAAAGAACGGATAAGGGAAGCCCTCTCATCAGAAGATGGCAAACCATGACTTAAAACCATCAGGAAGCAAAGCCAATTGAATGCACACGTGCTCTCAGGTTTAAGGCTTTGCTTTCTGACAGATGTACAATTAATATCCACTGCGGGCTACAGGTGGTTCTATATTTATTTTTCAAATAAATGTTACTAACCTGCTTGTCCCACAAATGTTATTTACAATCACATCTTTTATTCTTGTTTTAGCTGACAGGACAATCTCCTCAAGGATCTGGGCAGAGCTGATATATTTGATTTTCAGGTTATCTACTGCCTGCAGATACAAGCACTTTGATTGTTTACAATGCAGGAGTAATTGGTAACCGTTAAATAACTCCAGAGACTGTTTAACAGTCCTTCACCTACTGCATGAAAGTAGGGCTTCATCCCACAGTCCCTAATCTGGCTAAATGCTTAAAGATTTCACCATGAAAGCAGGATATTAAAAAATTAGCAAATGCAAAGGTAATTTAATCATCAATCACATACAAGCATTATATTCGGTTTTTAATGAATTCAAATCAATTTATATTTCAAAGTGGAAATTCAAATAAGAAACAAGCATGTTCTCTCATTACATTTCCAAAATCAGTTACAAATATTAATTTTTGTAACACGGTTTAAAGCAGAATTTCTAGTGCTGCTTTCAGCACACCAAGCCAAAATGAGAACACTAAAACAAAATTCATCCAGTATTCCAGTGAGTAATTTCATGTGTTGTTTAATTGGTGATAGATTACTTGTGATTGCATAGGTTCAGGTTGCAGGATAATATTTAAAATAATTTTTCAAAGCATTTGCCTGGTCTTGCACAGTCAAATAGAATTACTTAGCTATAAACAAATGAGGCAAAAAGTCACAGAGGGCATTTTAACTATTTTCTGACGCCATTTTACAGTCACTGAACTTTCCTGCTTCACAAAATGGTGTGGAAGCACAATACTCTTATGAACACGCTGTTTGTTGGCAGAAATCCTCTGAACTTAGCATTTTATACTGGAAAACAGCAGTGAAATAAATCATTAAAGATATTACACATTGCCAGACAGCACCATCATGGATGTAGCCTAGATCAGACACTAAAGCACACCGTGGGAGGCCATCCAGTTAGAACTGCAGTGAGCTCACCATGCCCCTGTTTCACCGCAGAGCCCACATTCACCACGCTTTGAGGAGCAAGGCTGAAGTATGCAGCAGGAGATAGGGGTGTCTCTTGTCATTCTCTGCCCCTCTGGCTCCTTCGGGGAGTGCAGCACCGAGACTTCTCCCCGCCTAAATGTAAAAGCAATGTGGGTGCTTAAGGGCTGACCAGCAGCGGCTTCCCACAAGAGCAGCTCCACCTGTTCGTGGACCAAAGGACACACCAGTGGCAGAGCATCCACACCTGTGCAGCACTATGGCTGCTCTAAGGAGTCACAGGATCCTCTTCTGTTCCACCCAAGTCTAACTGCAGCCCCTCAATCTCCCCTGGACAGCACTTTCTCTCCAAGCAGAAAACTCTGGGAAAACCGAGACTGCTCCTAAATCATTAACGATGCCAATTGCCTGACTTCTTGGGGCATGAACATGCTTGTTAGCACACTGTAAATTAGTCAAGTGGAAGCCCAATGTTTTACAATTTACAGCCAACAGCAAATGACACCAGGGCTCCTGCAAATCCCAGGTGCACATCCTGCAAAAATCACGTAAGATATATAGCAGACACCGAGCAAACTGCTCTTCCAAGTAACCTGGTGGAGGTACTGTCACAAATTTTACCACCCATGGGCAAATCACAACAGATTCAGACCAAATCACAGCCGATTTCATGGAGACATTTCAAACACTTTTCTCCCAAGAGAGAGCTGCCACCTTGAAAAATTTCAGCCTGTTTACCCAGCTGTTTTGGTCCTACAGCTGTCATTTAAAAGGTCATAAACATTCCTTTTTCTAATGAGGTAATGATTTTACCTTCTCCTGCTGAACAGTTTTGCATAAACTACTGAAGTGACTTTTGTGTTGGAAGTTTACCATTGAAAATTTTAGAGCAGTATGTGAACCATTCAGAAGGTCATGGTAAGTCAAATACAGAAATTGTCCCTATCTTTAATTTAACCACTAGGCTCCTATGCAAGTTCCACAATGGGATGCATGTACTCATTCATTTGCTCTGCTTTTACATTTGAATACTACATCCCCAGCTCTGTTACTCTGCATTTTTTAAACATATATGTATATAGAATTAGTAGAAGGTAAACAATACATTATCTCACTCTTTCAAGTAAAAAAAAAAAAAAAAAAAGGCAACAAAAATCCTTTATAAACTTTACAGTTAATGTGGAATTGTAAGAAAAAACCCAAACATATGGACATACTTGTAAGTATGCTAAACAAGGCAAGGAGTATGCCCTCACACTTAATTCTGAAACATTTCTTCTTTGCGGCTGCCTTAAACCATGTTTGGCTCATGTTTGGCTTAAACTTATGTTTGGCTCAACACTAAATAAGAACTGTGATAATTTACAACTTTTTCTATGGAGGGAGGAGTAAAATTTTCTAAATTGTACTGATATGTTCATGTGTGCAAGAGACACAGAATTAATTAGTTTTACATATTACTCTGGCTTATCTCTACAAGCTTACTTTTCTGAATTTCATTTCCTAGACTAAAAATGTAGTTCTTCATATTTCTTGATGGAGAAAATCAGAGAATAAACTAATGCAAAAGGAAGTGTCATTTCAGGGACTAGAGTTATCAGCATAAATTTTTTTCTTTTCTGTCCTACCTTCCAGTTTGTTTGAAAGTCTTACATCCATTGTACTCTAACCTTGGTTTTTCAATTATACATCAATCAGAAAAATACATTCTGAAGTAAAAAAAAAAAGTATTAAAATTGATACAAGGTTGTTGAATGTGAGGTGAATTTTACAGTCATATCACACACAGAAAACCCTGCCTTATATGAAAGTATCCATTAACAGGTATTCTTTTTTTTTTGTTTAAATATAATGTAATATATAAAAGCACATGCAAACTGTATATGCTGTTATAACCCATGTGAATTCTGTTGTTATAATTTTCTTTGACACCATGTCATGAATAAACAAACACTATGTCAAATTTAAATACTCAAGTCTCATCTTGATACCTCACTGTCTCTCAGTCCAGCTTCATTTAGACGGGTAAGGTGTGAGAGAAGAGTAAAGGAGCTCGACCTGCAGTTTATATCTCCAGCAAAGATAACAAGAGATGCAAATGAAATTAATCAAAAACAAAAACAACAGCAAAGGACAAAAAGCAAACCAAACAAAAACAAACAAAAAAACCCCCCAAACAACTTATTTCCTTTATATTTACAGTAAATGCCCCTATACAAAGCCCAACAATATCTCCTCTGTCTTCCGCGTTCAACTTCCACTGATCAAGATCACACAGCATGATCATGCATATGTCATCATGCACACCCACATGCATAGGAAAAACTATTAAAGTCTTACAGAGTTCGTAGTCTGAGCCCTTCAAAATGGATTACTAGCATTTCTTCAAGTGATTTCAGGCACCAAATGTTACAAACACATTTAAATCTGCCTCACATCAGCAGTGATCATGCATTTACTGTAGTTTTCATTATATCAAAAACACTTCAGCTTCATCAGCAACAGATGAATTAATTATTTTTTTAATAATTCAAACAATCTTTTTTCCAATTTTTTATAAGCCCCAAGGTTCTTTCAGCAATATTGGCTCCTTCTCTGTTCCATAAAATTGTAATCAATCTCTATTATTGTCATGAAAATGGTATTTGTCACTTTGCTGAGAAAAAATAATCAATACGTCTTGCAGAGTAGAATAGGAATTTAATGCAGTGAATTGATGTCTGTTAGAGAAATTTAGCTTGCCAGCAGTTTGGGACAAGCTAATAGAAAACCAGAAAATTCACTGAAGGTTGACAGATGAATACACAGACATGCCACAAAAATTAATATTTGGGCACCTTGTATAGCCTGTCATTTCATATGCTGGAGAGAAAACAGATGTAGACAAGCATATCCCTCAGGAAATCCTTTTGGTTTTTAAAAGGCAAAAGCCAAAAGCGTGTAAAAATAAATTCTTCACTGTATTATTTTTATGTTTATATAAGTTTCTGAAAAATAAGTATTCTGAAACAATCTTCCATTTAAATATTTTGCTTTAGACATGATACTGAATATGAAAACACTGCTGAGTGATAAAATAACACAAAGTTTCTGAGGCAATACAGAATTCCTGATCCTTCTGTATAACACTGCACTGCAAAAACAAATGAGAGCATTACTTCAAAAATCAGTACAGAAACTGAACAATAGTTTGCTCACAAAATGTTCTGGATCATAAAGAAGAAAAAAAAAAAGCCCAAATAAAATCATCATAACCAATACCTAGAAGGAGATGCAGTCATACTTTTCATGCCAGATGCAATACCCTCCAAAGAGCTGCTAGAATTATTTGAGCATTATTAAAAAAAAGTTACACTTTAGGAACACAATCCTCCTTTCTGTCTGTTGCTATCTGCAGAAGCTGTCAAAACACTCCACCTTCCAATTACTCGCTTTCTGTCTTTCACTTGCTCCACGATAAGCCTATAATCTGTTTAATTCCCTTGTTTGGTTGGTTTAATAAACACTGCTTTTAAGTAGCAGGGCTTGATAAACCCAGCATCCACAACAAGCAAGCTGCAGTTACCCCTCCCTCCAGGAGAGCATCAGCACCACGGACGGCAGAGACAACACGCTGGCCACAGCAGGAAGCAGCACAGGGCACCCAGCTTTGGGCTTGTGTTGCACCACTTTCTGAATTCCATTCTTCCTGTGAAATCTGCCGAGTCTAGGTTGGATATAAACGGGACACTCTGTTCAGGGTCCTGCTTGTGGTTCCCAGAAAGCTCTAAAAGTATGAATATTAAAACCTCAGGTATCCACCAGGTCAAAGAGATGCAAACAGGTCTCTAAATGCCTAAGAAGGCAACCAGCTGATTGTTTGTGGTGCAACGCTCATGCTGTCATTCCAGAGACTTCAAGTAAGCCTGGCATGTGAGCCCTGATCCAGTAAGAGGAAGAGCTTTTTGACATGTGCAAAAGAGCATTCTTGGGCAAAAGGACAGGATGCTAAAGATGTCAGTAATTTTACATGGAAACACAAATGTTTAAACGTAAGAGAACAAAAGGGACAAAATTTAACACCTCATTGCCTGTAAAACTGAAATACCACTAGGCACTAGAGGTCTACAATAAGATGGACATTGAAGAAAATCTGCATCTCCTACTGCCTTCACCATTCTGTCATGGATTTAAAAATACCCACGTGAATTGGAGGTCTCCCTTGCCACTCCTGCACTCCTTTCTGATGGCAATGATGCTAACCCTCTTTTCTGAAGGCATCATAAATTTGATATAGGAAGTGAAGAAATGTTAACATTACTGAGGTTCTCCAAAAATAGGGAGCTTAATCTAATTTTGTCCTAATTTGTAAAAGGATTTGACCTTCAACCTGATGAAAAATCAGGTTGAGTTTCCACCACCACAAAATTTAAGTTACACGATAAAAGGAAAATAAGCTTCTAATGAGACTGTGCCAGGCACAATTTTGCAAGCCTAATAGAAAACAAACATTAACACCACTTTTAAGAAAGTTATGCATTCTTAAAAAAAAAAGGATGTCATACTCCACAGGAATTTCACAAGACTATAGCAGGAGGTCCCAAAAGCCAACTGTGTGGTCTTTATTTCACAACTGAGTTCCAGCTGCTATTCTACATTATAGGATCATGCAGCTGATGGTAATGACAAGAAATCAGTGTTGCATGACACTGTCAACATTGCATGAGTGCAAACATTCATGGTTCACCCTAGGAAAGGTAACGGGTTATTACAGCAGGTGACAGAGTGTTAGTAGAGCTAGTTCAAAATAGGAAATACTCTGCTATATAGTGTCAAGTCTGATGCATCAGATTTGCATGTCTGGTGAGAAAATGAATGTGGGTTCGTATGTGTTCATGTGTTCATATGCCCTGGGAGTTACATATGTATTTTTGTCAGAAGTGCAAAGCACAGTTTGGTGTAAATGCAAGCTGTTACAAAATTTATCAGAGCTATAAGCACTTGCAGCATCACTGGCTCTACATGAATGTACACATGGAATCTCTTTCATGATCAGCTGTGAATATATAAGCATAAACTCAGTATTAAGCATGGATATTTTTTGTAATCAGTATGGTGGACCCTGAGGGAAATATTCCCATTGAATTTTCTTTGGGCTTTCTAAGATAATTTGTACAAGATTGATGATGAATTTGAATACATTTGAAAGCTCAGTCCCACTGAGGAAAAGGGTAATAGGTATTTCCCAATTAAACTCTTTCAGATTAGCTTACTTACAACGGGACACAAAATTGAACCCACAGCCTACACTAACATTAGATGAGCTTCTACTGAAGATGGTAAATTTTCAGATGTTTTTTCTTAATTTCACAAGCATTTTTCAGTCATTTCCATATGACCAGCCAGAAATTCTGATGTACTCATAGAACAGACTAACAAGTAACAGCAGTGGCTTGGAAACACCTTCCATCTTTAAAATACTCCCCAGTCACCAAGTGAGAATCATACCATGTAAACATTTCTAGCACTTGTTATTAATGCAAAACTATCTGTAGGCATCTGTTCTACTTTAAAGCCTTCTTTCCCATTCTCTAAACACAATCGTAGTCTGTTTCCTCTGAAACATGAAACATTTTCAGGGTCTATGTGAATACTTTTTCCAGTAAGACTCAATAAAATTATGATGCAAGGGTATGATCCTCCATCCACTGAAGTTAATGAAAATCTACTCTAGTTTAAACAGTACAGAAAGAATGCCTACAACAAAAAGTTAAGTGCAGCCAAAACAGTGGACTTTCCATCTAACATCTGGCCCCATTTACAACAAGTGTCAGTCATGAGCACTAAACAGAGACAAATCAAATGCCTTACAAAATGCCTCCAGCTTTGTTTCCCTTGCAGGTCCAACGTTCATTAACATCAGCAAATACATTTGCTTCAGGTGGAAAAGAGTTTTTCAAAAATACCAAGTAGGTATCATTTTGATTTCTCATTTTGCTGTTGACCAACCAATAACGATTGACTGCTAACTACTGAATCACTACTAGTTGAATTTGGATCTGATTTCTTTTATGAAATAGAAGGCTTTACACCACACAGATTTTCTTCTGAATGATCTATTTCCCTTCACTTCATATTTGCAAATGAACTTAACTGATCAGCAGACAAGGGTTCCTATGGTATTGAAGAAAAACTTATGACAAACACAAAAAATCTTCTAATTTCTTCTCAAAATCTTACCTTCATTTTCAAGAAAAACCATCATAGGCACTTTGCATGACATGCCCTTTCAAGACTAGATTTAGTTTTAAGAGAAATCTTTTAATGAATCCTGATTTAGCATTAATTTCTATTCTGGTTTTTGTGAGGGGCATTACCTTAAACCTGCTTACAGAATAACAGCAAAGAAAGGTGGTCAAATGTACCCGCAGCTATGAGCAATTAAAGACAGCAGTGATGCATTCCAGCAAAGAATAAGTTGTCCTAGTTCTGTTTTGCTTCCCCTATGAAGTGCGCCAACACTTCACATTTGGTTGAGAGATTTGAAGTCAAAGGATCCCCAAACTTGCCTGTTTGCATATTCATTGACGTACACCAGAATGTTACCCATTTTGATTTTAAGGAAACTGCCTGCACTGACTAGTTAGAAAGGCAGAAAGGCATTTGACAGCAGAAAAAATGGGCTAGACAACACTCACACCTCCTCCCTAAGCTTCTCTTTTTGTCTTCACATAAAGGATGTTTGCTGCCAAGGCCAGTCCTGTCTTTTCCTTGGCTCTCTCCTGCTCTGCTCCCTCATTGCTCAAAAGCAAGTCAAGGAAAGGGCCAGCCTCCACGGACACCTCCACAACAGGAGGAACCACGGCTGAGCAGGAGGGACAAACTTCGTAGGGTTCCTCATCTTCCTCCTTGTATCCCTCCAGAGGGACCATCAGTCGGACCTCAGTGCCTCCCAGAGAACAGACTGGTGGGGGAGGTGGCCACCGGTGGTCAGAGATAATACCTTGCACATCATCACATCTTTTACTTTCCCAAGAAGGTGATTTCAGATCTTAACTGCTTAAATACTGGGGTGCCAGATAAACCTACACCTTAATAAGCTTCTTTGACAAAACTCTTGCTTTGTATATTATTAAGAAAATGATTATGAAAATAATTTTGGTGCTGTACAGTACAAGCTGTTAAAAGACATTTAGTCAACTGAAATATGTGAAAAATACACTATATCCTTGAAATGCAGATTGTATTTTTTTTAAAAAGTAGTTTTGAACAGGTGTAATTGGTAATTAAAGTGTTTTAAGATGGTTACGTAACCTAGCAGTCAGGATTAGATTTAATCCTGAGTGACCACATTTAAAATTCAATTGTTCACACTTTCAAACTTTTTCAACCTAAATCTTTTGTGAGTTTAAGTTTCAAAAAGCTGAAATTAAACCAAGTTACTAGTGAACTTTAATCTACATACTCTGTGAATTTTTTATATATATATGTATGCATACATTTACAAGCTACATGAACGCAGGTCAAAAAGAAGTAAATGAAACTTCTCTGTTGATGTTCTCCATGATTTTTATGAGTCAATAGGATAAGGGAGAATGGATCCAAGAGTCAAAATAAAAATTAATTCAGTATTTAGCCTGAAGGTTAACAACTTTCATGGCCATCTGCCACAGTAGCTGGTGGTGTTTGTCACATTGTGCAGCTGCATTGGTTTGAGTACCTGCTGTGGATATCAAAGAAGCTGATGGACGAGGAAAACCCTTAGTACCCAGAGACACTGACACCAATCTTGCTAAGCACATCCTCCAACAAGTCAATTGCAGAACCTGTAGCAGATCAAAGCCAGTTTATGGTGCATTCAGACAACTGTGTCACTCCAACAGAGATGTTTGGGATATTACCAATGTTACCCTGCTGCAAATTAAAAGTTTGAGTTAACCTAAGATGGAAAGCTATAGTTCATACAAGATTTAATCATAGTACTTCAGATCATTAGGAATATGTCATAGCAAAAGCAATATAATCCCAAATTGAGAAAAATACCTCTCCATGGAATTAAGGCTGACTTTACATCAGAAATAAAAAATACATACATAGGTTTTAAATAGACTAGTAGCTAGTCCAGAACCACAGACCAGAGAAAAAAAGAAGTAAGCAAACAGCTGGTTTTTAGCCGGTTAAAGAGGGAAATACACAATTAAGATGCCCCAAAAGCTTTAACTTTGGACCAAATATCTTCTTAAAACAAAAGAAAAGATGTGAATTTACTATTTTTAAACACAATCATGTTAAACTTACAGGGCATTTTGATTGGGCAGAATCAAGACAGGCTAGATGCTGTAGTTGTAAATTCTTGTATTCTGTTCAGTACACTTTTTTAAGGAAGAACTTCAAGCATGAATACATCAAATGTTATGTTTAAATTCCCGACTTGAAATACACATGAAAAAGTTGACTGTTCTGCTCTATGATGGTGTCAATTTACCAGTAAATGCTGTTAAAATTATGTCATGAAATGCCATGAATAGAAAGCTTTTCTATGATTTTCAAACTTCATTAAAATTCTAACGAAGAAGGTAAATACGATATTAAATCACTAGGCATTAACTTCCTTCACTTTTCTGAGCGCTGGTAAAGCTATCAATTTCTATATGGACTTATTCAATTTGAAGAGCAGAAGGATGCTCAAAGTTTACGTATAATGTGTGAGAATGGAGTGCTGTACTTAGAATTATACCTACCTTGGGATTCGGTTCCGAAATCTATTACCTTACCAAATGTGACATGCTATGATTACTTCTCTTGAAAGGATAAAACATAAACATTGTATCAAAAACTTAACAGTCTCTTTGGTGTTCTGAAAAAGCTGCCTGATCTGTGCCTCGAACATCACTCATATGTTTCTTTCCTAGCTGCAAAGTAGGGAAAAGATGTTTAATTCACAGTTTGACTCCTCACTACTTGCAGGAAGCCCACATGAGGACTTTTGCTTTTGTTTCACTAATAACAACACCAAAGATGAGGTGGATGTCAGAAGCTCAAGAAGAGTGCTTTCCTGTGAGCTGCTCTCAGCGAGGCTCTCCTCTGACTGGGGGAGTGAGAGAAAGGAGATAAAGACAGAGGAAATGGCAGAGACCAATTAGTCAGCACAGCCTGTCAAGCAACCCAGCACTGGGAACCAAGAATCTGCCTCACTGCACACCCAGCCACAGAAACAGCCGGTGTAAAAAATGTGTAATTGGTCAAAGTAAAGTAAAACCTAAATGGCATTTCTCACACAAAGAAAATAAGGTGAGGAAACTATCCTTTTTATGTTGTTGGAAAAAAGCCATGTAAAAAGGTAAGCGATAACCACAAAGTTGGGATCTGATTAAGACCCTGAATCTGTGATGCTGACGTTATGTGGAATATGAAAAAGACAACTAAGAAAATAGAGTATTTGGAAAAGTATCAGTGCCAAGGGCAGCACCGATATATTTCTCTAACTTTTCTACCTAGCAATCTTACCACTTTGCTCAATCTGCCAAAATAAGGTGAAAAAGCAGCACTGTAAATGTGAAAAGGGGCGGCAGCAAAACCCTGCACAGAATGCCTCCTCACAGAAAACTACAATGGGGAGAAAAGCATTTAAAGGCTGGGAAAATTATGGCAAGAGGTAGCAGTTGAGGAAACAAAAATAAAACCCAAAACATAACAGTGTGTGTATGTCTACCAGAGGAGCAATTTTGGAAAGGACAGGTAAAAACCCAAATCCCCCTCTGAACCAATGCTCCAGGGAGAGAGCCCCAGTGAAGACAGAGTAAAGACGTAGCCAGATATTTAAGGACTCTGCAAGAGGAGACTCTACTTCCGTGTGTAGCATTCATTCAGGCAAAATAATAAAATGATGCAAATACACCTGATTTTTTTTTCTTTTGGTTAACCACTGAGAGCAGAAAAGACAAAACTGATCTGGGCTCACCCATAGTAAACACTGTCATTTTAGGAACTAACTTCCATGAAACAGTTCTTGGAAGATGAGCAATTAATTTCAAAGAGAAAAAACTCTCTCCTTATCTATGCCAAATCAGATCAAAAGTTGTCTTTCTCTGAAAGGTTTTCAAAACTTACTGGACTTAATACATCCTTCCTTGATCTCTTTACAAAGTCAATTCTAATCCTGCTTTAACTGCATGAATCAACAGTTTACTGTTGTTACAGTCATATAGTAATGACACATGGCTTAGAAGACACAACACTGTTCTCCCTCTATTTGCCTAGTTCTGGTCTGCAAAGTAACACTTAAAGTGTCACTGTGGATGGATGGTAAAGCTGAAATTATGTTCATTTCTGAAGAAGTTAAAATATAGTATAAATGTAGAACACACAAACATCCATTATAAATAAAACGCTTTTTAAAAGGCTCCCTCTATGTATTCCTCTGCATATATATTCCCTATTCCCCATAGGGATATTCCCCATTTCCAATTCCATTCAATGGATATAATTTGAATAGGGACTGACTCTGAGGTCCTCCAAATTTAGAATGAGATAGTAAAACAGTTTTCAAGTATTTTGACTCATTCAAGCATCAATAACAGTTTCAGGTGATTGGAGAAGGAAAATTATGTCAAAGCTGAGGAAAAAAATTAGCTTCAGAAGCTTGAAGCTGTTGTTCAAATCATGCTAAGTACATAAAGTGACAGTAAATGTTTTTATACAGTTTCAAAGACTTGGCTTTATTTGGTACTTTGGTGATTAAAAAGTTAGCCTTTTAGAGTGCTAAATGGATTGAAAAATATGCTATACTATTTCACAGAAGGATGGACTGAGGCAGTAAAAGAAAAAGAGCATCTTACATCATGGCTGTCTCTAAAATTAATTTTAACATCAAATAGATGCAAAAAACCATACACATACATATTTAAACCACTCTTTCAAAATATCAGGACATCTGTCTTGTAGGAGTTATTGCTCTTGGTGAAAATACTCACAGCAGAACAGGGGCTTCTGATAATTAGTTGAGTCAAAACAGGCCTACTTATTACAAACAACCGAAAATAGGATTATTTCTTACCTCTGCCTTCTACATTTCTACATTTTGAAATTTTTTGTTCTCAAACAACAAGGGGCATTCCCATGGTGCTACCCTGAAAAGCTGAAATTTCTCCTGTGAATTTCAATCATAATATCGCAAGCACACTAAAAATATTATTTCTGACTCAAAAATTTACCTATCTTAAGTACAGAACTGTGAAAGTGGTATCTCTCATGATTACTATAAAACTAAAAGACACAAGCAGGCTACAAGTATGCAACAGAAGTCCTACTACCCATGATTAACCGAGTAGAAATTAGTATTCTCACATGGTGCTTCATTGCGCACTTGCAAGAAATAATACCAAATAATTCAATAAAGCGGTAATTAAAAACCTGTCTCAATTCTCCTGGTACTGTGGCAATCATGCTCCCACAACCTCGCAGCTGAGCACGGAGCACTCAGCTGCCTGCACTGCACTGCAAAGAAATAATCCACCCACCACTGACTCCTGTTGTTTCATAGGGGATCCAATTACTGATATCGTTCTGACACCAGAGATTAGCTGATTGCCAGTTCAGTGTGCTTACAAAATCTTATGTGTCACAGGAGGCCCTTTACTTGTTTCTGTAAGACAAACAGTGGGTTTTTTTAAATCTATTAAAAACCCACTAGAATATATTCTCTCTCATGTGTAGCACTTCAGCCCCATCCTTTTGGACTCAAAGCAAATTCCTCCTTTAAAATTGTCACAGAACTAAAGTGTGGTGACAGTAGCAGCAAAAATACACTTTTAATTGTGCTTTTCAAAGAAGTGATTTAAGAGAGCAGAAGCTATATATGCCACTATTTGTGCACTGAGAAAGACCATAGATCTTTTTGAAGTCCGAGATCACAATTAAAATCTTTCTTAATTAAAAAATGTTGATGGAACTTTGCACTGCTCTTTTTCCAAATCTAAGAGCACATTGGAACAAGCACTTGTGTGGAAAAAATGGTTTGGTTTTTGTTAGAAAGTGCTTTTCTAATCTCCAATGCTGTAAATAAAATTCATTAGGACAGTATAATATCAGTCAGTTAAATTCTGTTACCATCGAATGGAAATTATATCAATGGTGCCCCAATACTATTTTCCTGTTCCACTTCTTGAACTGAAACAAAAAGAAGACATGGAAAGGCAAACTACAGGTGGGGCAAATTAATATTTAAGCAAGAAAGGTCAGATACTAAGAAAAACAAGGAATAAAAACAACAATGAGCAAAAACTACTTGTATTTTTTCACCACCAACACTAGTGTTCTTAAAGGCAAACATCCTAATGACTCTGCTGGTTATTCAAGTGCTCAGGCTGTACCTATATATGAGATACCAAGAATACCCTTTTTAATGCTCCAATGAACTTTACCATCCATTCTAGAATACGTCTTCATCAGCTGCGACCAAACACATTATATTACTTTGAATACCATAAGATTTTACTGTAAAGAACACCTTCTCTAGAGAACAGAAGTTCAGATTGATGTGGGAAATTATGAAATGCCACATGGATTTAAAATAAAAGGGATTTTATGTATTCATGTTACAGTATCAAAAAAAACTAGAAGGGGATTTTACAATTCCTAATTAATTAATTTCCACAAATCTTCCTTAAATAAAAATGGAAATGAACCCATAAATTTCTGGGGTTTAATTTTACCCAAAGACAATACGCAAATTTTGTTTCAAATTATTAGAGAAATATTTCATTCACAACATACGAACAAAGAATACTGCCAAATAACACAAAACCAGGGCTAAGATAGTATTAAACAGACATGCTGCATTTTCTTTTAAGACCCTTCCTGGGAAAGGAAAGCTGTGGAAACTTGCTGGTCAAAATTATTTTTAAGTTTTATCTTATACCCTAACAAGAGCAAAGTAAGACACACAATCATGAAAGAGACCAGGGTAAAGAAGCCACTGCAATTCACAATTTTTAGCCTCACTGCCTCCCAAGCACAGTATAAAAACAGAGCTGACCTAGACAGGGTGGGTAGGGGTGCCACGAGCCATCTTTGCCACCCCTCTGCTCACAGCAAGGATCACTAATCTGCCTCTGACAGAAGATTGCCTAACTCATTTCCAGAATCTTCAACAGGGATGCTGCAGCATCTCTAATCCATCAGCTGCTGTGCTTCACTAACCTTACACTTACAGTGGTTTCCTTAATGTCTAACTTAAATCTCCCTCACTAGAATGTAAAATCATTATTCTTCCTGTTCCCCACAGACAAAAGGAGAGTTTAGCACTTCTCTCCTTGCAACAACTTCTCATGTTTGAATCTCAATCCTAAACCTTTTCTTCAACTGACTAATTCTTTGAAATTGTGGATTTGGAGAAGGTCTTCTAGAATGCTGACCATCCTGGCTGATTTTCTTTGGACTTGCATGAAAGTCACGGATCAACTGAAGTATGTTAAGGAACTACAAACACACTGTTAAGTTCCACAGCGCCGTCCTCTCCACTGCCAACATACACAAATGGTACCTGCCTACTGCACTTAGCACTTGCTGAGCGCTGCTGCTCTTCGACTAAAACTGTACCTCAGCACCTTTTACTAATAAAACTGTTGAATGGGCAGTAAAGATAAACATACGCCTAACTTAAAATCACTTTAACCAAAAAAAGCCCCAAACCCAGACCTCATTAATTTGCATTTTGCACTCTGTTTCGTGGTGTGACTTGCCCTCACCTCATTTTATCACCTAGCCAAGGCACATCGCTACTAAAGAGTATTATTTAATTAGGTAAGTACTTAGTAGGTTGACAGACATTTCACATACACCCATTACGTTGCTGTGCAAAATCAGAGGACACAAAAATAAACATCATGTGTTCATATACCTGAAAAAAGTTAAATCCGTTATATAAGAAATATAAGGAAGTGCATTATCTTATGAAGATAACGAGCTCCTTTTGAAAGAGGTGACAGTGACAGTGAGCTATAAGCTATAGGAATGGTCTACATCAGAGGGAATCTCTTGCTCCTTAAATCTCCTATGGCTTAGGTGTCATTGCTCCCCTGGCTCTTGTTAAACATTACCAGCTAAACTTGTTAGATAGTGTTCCCAAGGCAGGGCTGCTGGAGCAATGAACGTACATCATCAAAATAAAAGTGAAGTTATTACAAATTAACTATAGGTGAGTCCTTACTAAGTGTTAATTTTGAACTACCTTCCTGAATTACATCATCCATCATTAATGAAACACCGAGCCTCTGACTACATACCCCTCACCAATTCAATGTGTATGTGATTAGGAAGAGTGATTTTTTTCAATAGTACTCATTTTGACGCTTGCTCCAAGTATTTTACCATCTCCACAGTAACCATTGCTGTGACTTTAGCAGAGTGTCCTTGCTCCTCAAGGTTACCCAGGAACTCTGAGCAGATGTACCACAAAATAGAAATGAATGTATGAGAGAACACATTCCAAGGAGGTTTGCCATTCCATGGCACTAAGCATTTCCAACCACTTATCAACTGTAGAGCTGCTATTTGCATTTTGTACTCTATACATGAAAGCACTACAGCTGCTTGTGGCAACAAAGGAAATGCAAAACTTGCTGGGAGAATATAAATAAAATAAAACCATTTCCTATGGGACAATTCAAAGTCTCACCTCATCATCCTGAGACATCAGGGATTCTGTGTTGCCTCTGTTTTTTATTAATAATGCAGCAAAAGTCTTTCAACCACTCTTTCAGAAAAGGAGCTCTTCCTTTGGAGGTGATATGAGTCATGTGATTACCTCACTCATCTGGAGTCAAAGGCTAAAAACTGATAGAGGTTCTCACTATCAACTAGCCTATAATTTGGCACCCACAGAAGCAGTAATAAATGAGTGTTTATCTACTCAATGGGGAATTTCATTTCACTCTCTGCCCCCAAAGTCATTACCTGCACAATAGGAATGAGCAATGGAAATTCACAACATAATAAACTACTACAGGCTTACTGCTTAAACTGCATCTCGAAATCATTTTCTGGACCGGAAGCTATAAGCGAACTCTGCTCCACAACATAAGAAGAGACATTTGTTGATATGATGAAACACAAGGTATTTGCATCTCCTAAGAAGAGTAAAGCATTTTATACTCCAGATGAACAGTTTCTTCTGTTCTCAGTATTGTTTTCCTTGGTGAAGAAAAACATTAAATAGTCCTAATTTTCTTTTCTTAGAAACCACTTCAATAAAAGAGTGTTACTAAGCAATATTTGTATGTCTTTTTATCTAACTGAAAGTTGAAAGACATTTTCTATCTCGTTGAAAAAAGTTTACGTGCTCAAAAGGGTAAATAATAAGAAAATATTGTTCAACTAACATGGTATGCCATTTACACTTCAGTATATTGCCAGTAAATACAAAAACCAATATTTTTGGTGTAATATCCACTCAAAATCATGCACAGAAACTTACTCTGAATAATAATTTTTTCCTAAAATTAGCAGCTTACTAGGGAAGAAATGAAAATATTTGTAAATGTAACAGCAATGAAAATGGTCAAAAGTCATCTTTTTACTCAGTATTTTCGTGAAATGTATTGTGGTATCATTTTAAAACTAAGATATGAAAAAGTATCGCCGTTTCAAGCAATACCTCTCCACTGCCTTAATCTTAACAACCTTTTTTCTCATCACTGTTGTATTTGTTCAAGCATGAAAAACATTTTTTCCCCTTTTGTCATGTTCTGTAGAGATATTTCAGTCTAGAAATCTAAGATTATCTAGTCTAGTACTGATATCACTGAAGTTACTGTGTAGTCATCCTGTGATCCTGTGAGAGGAAACACAGCAAGAAAATTAGGTAGTCATTAAGGAAGCAATAGAAGCCACTTACATAAATTACTGTACAGTAATTCAAAAGAATATGAGGAGAAGAGATGCTTGAGGCTTAGGCTTCTTTATTCTGTAAGCCTTGAATGTATTATCTGCCCAAACCTTGGGAAAGAGACCACCTGGTAACTCCTTTTTAAGCTTAAGTGAACAAATCAGTGTTTCTGTTGTTTTCTTAAAAAGAATTACATTTTTTTGAGCAGCTAATACGGTATCTATGGTTTCTTACTACTTTAAAGTGACTGGACTAAGTAACTCCTTTAATGTTAAAATAGGCAAACATCCTAGCTCACCATGGAGGTTTTTCTGTTTGTTTTCTTAAGTCACAAGGGAAACTGGAAGTGAGGATACCATCCTTTCTTCAACCAAAGGAAAGTAATTTCTTCTAAGAATATATTTGCTTTAATGAAAATAGTGTGTTTCCTATCCTAAAGCCTACTGACATGATAATTTACTCATTTTAATTTTTCCCTATCTATAGGAAATTAAAGACCACAGAAAGGAACAGACAGCTCCAGAAAATTTGCAGTGGGAATCAAGCCCTCATCCCAGAAGGTACCAGCAACGTGCACAAGTCATACAAGTCCCACCAGTCTGGTTGATTTCAGTCACCATGGAAAACTCACACCATGGACTTTCCAAGTCTGGCCTTCAGGTTCAGAATAGAGACAATCGAATTATTTCACATTATTCAAACTATTTCTCAGGCAATAAAATAAGTTAATTAGACCTTTCTGTCCATGTATCAGTGGATAGTGTTCTCCACTGTGATGTTTACAGATGTCATTCTCAGCAGAGGAGAACACAACCTCTCTGTGCAAATTTCAGGGTGTTCCCACACCATCAGCCTTTGTATTCTGACTGTATAGAGGGTGGAAATATTTTATTTTTCCCTTTTTGTGCACGTTTTTTGACTAAAGTAATAGTGGATTTCAGTCTCCAGCTATGAAGTGTGCACTTTTCACTGACAATAAAACTATAAAAGCTTCACATTGCACCTGAACATAATTGTAATAGCTTAGAAATTAGCATATTCAAGAAAAATATCAGAATTTCTTATGAGGCCTGGCTTATGTTTTATCAGAAATTGACTCATTTTTTATCAAAACTTGGCTTTTACCAATCACAGAGTTGTGATTTATCAGAATATATTTATGCTTAGAGTCAGTGTTCTATCTCTGTGCTTTCTGGTACTATCTGAAATGGGACTTTTACTAAGAACTCATCAGAAAGGCTAAGGGAGATATGGAAAGGTGCAGCAGGGAGCAGGAGAAAAGCAGGATGGATCAGACCTCAGCATTTATCTTTGTTGGTGAGCCTGAACATTTACTGTTGCTCAAAGTCTCTGAACAAGAGCAAAAGGAGCAGAAAAAAACACCCTGGTGTTACTTTCTTAACAATGATTTCAGGACACACTAATTAATTTTTCACTGCCAAGAGAGAGGAGTGGACAACCTAAATTTCAAAAATCTTCAAATTATCTGTGTGAATCAGAAGGAGGCATGCATGGAGCGCAAGCACTGACATTTATTTTTTATAACGGTGCATGTCTTGAGAGGAATTGCCACTGGAATATTATTCCCACTCTACATGTCAAACATTAATATAAAATCAATGCAGAGCCACGTTCCCAACATTTCTGGCGCACCTGTGTTACCCCCCCCCAGAGGGTTTTGCCACATTTGGCATTTGGCTCCCCCAGGGCACGGGAAGAGGCTCACTGCAGTCCTCCTGCGTGGCACAGACTTGCTGCCGAGGCTTGGCAATGGCTCAGCAAGACCCCCGCATCTGTGGAGGGAAAGTGCAAGGTGAGACAAAGGTGATTTGTGGTAAATTTGCTCCTCTGTCAGCAAGTCCTGAGAAACAGAAAGTACAAAGGGTGTTTTCCACAATACAGATGACATCTTCAGTTGAAATTATACAGTTGGACTTGCTTTGTGACAAAGACATGTTGCTTTCTGTCTTAAGACATGACAGAAATAAACCCACAAGAACAGCTAACCTGCCAAACACTTAGGCTCACATAAAAGCTTGACTTGATAGAACCCAAAGTTTTTTCCCCAAAAACATAATTTCCTTTTGAACTCATAATAAATTAACCTTCATTCCACAGCTGCGCTAGTTCTCTAACAGGCTCTACACTTCACTTTACCTCATGATCAGACATTGTCAAAAATTTAGTTAATCAAAAGCATCAGAATTATGAGGGAAGAAAACCCCAGAAAACCACATCACGCTATTGTTTTCTTCAAATAGGCTGTAGCAGATCTCCCTCCCTGTTTATACTCTCCTGGAACACTGCTCAGGCAGCTGTTTCTGAGCTCAACATCCCAAAACTGCCAGTCTCAGAGGAGCTTCATTTTCCCAGACAATGTATATCCCTGTGAGTCACTGGTGCCTTTCAAACCTGGATTTGAAAAGATTCCTATATAAGTTAAAAGGTATTTAAGGGTGCTGTTCTAACACATTTCTTCTGGATCAGGTATTGGTTTGCCAACCTGTTTTAATGTATATAGTCAGAAAGCTACAATAGTCTATTATCCTCAATTGAAATTACACCAGCTAAGGCCACTGCCTGCTCCTGGTTGCTGGTATACTAAATCATTACTCCTAAATATTGTGACCTAGTGCTCAAAAAAACTCCTAAATTCCCATCTGGATCTTGTTCTTGGATATTTTGCTTTATGGAAAGGAGCTCAGTTATTTCTTTCCCTTTTCTCCACCTCAACTTTCAAGGCCAACATTTGCTGAGGTCCATGGGAGAAAACCACAGCTAATTTCCATGACACAGATGGGAAAAAGATCATAACCACAACTCCTTACCTTCGCTGGCTGCAAAAGATACCACACTCAGTTAGCACTGGCAGGATGCTAGATATTTTCTAGTACAGTAAGATCAGAGAGGGGACTATTCAGAGAAGCAGCTCCTGAACACCTCGTTACTGAAGATGAAGAGGCAAACATGACCCCAGTATCACAGGAAACACAGGGGCAATTTTTACTGTTTCTACTGCTAAAACTCAAAACAAAAATACTTGTTATCCTGGACCAGAATATTTGTCTACTTTTTAAAACAAGATCTTCAGAAGAAAAGGGATCTCTGGAGAGATCACAGCAGCCTAAGTGGATGCATACTGGCAGCAGATCCTGTATGGGGATGCCAAATGAACTCACAAACTTGTGGGGGCCTATGTAACTTCCTGCCTTCAGTTTCGGAACACAACAGCTTTTAGAACAAATAACTCTATAGACAAACTAAGGAAGCCCTTAGCGAGTTCTGAACCTACTGACCTTTGTGTTGGGTAATAGCACATCATGCAGAGACATCTAAAACATGGTGCCACACACCCATTTCCTTACAGCACAAATCAACAACTGCAGTGTTTCTGAAAACATATTGGAACTTTCCAAATATTTGAGAGGATCTTATAAATCAGTGCACAGACAAGACTTTTCACCAACCACTGACATGCAACTTTGTTCAGGATGGCTGGTAGAAGAGAGTGAGTGTAAATTATGGACCTATGACTAGACAGAAGTTTGGCCAAAAGAGCTTAAAGTTACAAAAAGTCATGTCTTGTGTAGTCAAGAAAATCCTGTATTATAGGTACTTATAAGAACAACCTCCACAGAAAAAATCTCATCAGAGCCCATTTTACAGGCTTTACAATGGTGAAGGACCAAACAATCCCATCTTGGAATCAAACCCATGGTTTCAGACAAAAAAAAGCAATTCAAAAATCAATGTTTAGACACAATTCTCCTTCAAAGGTCCAATTGTGCAAGTAGCACATCCTGCTGACACTTAGGCTTCCCCCACTACCTTTAAAAAAACACAGAGAATGAAATATCTCAAGCAAAAATTACTGCATAATGAAAATAGGGAATTTATAGGGATATATGCAACATTTAATTAAATAAAATAATCACCACATATTTATATTAGTCAAAATTTCCAAGTGGTCAAAGCTCTCCTTATCATCCCAAACCTAAACCACCCCCTAAACCCGATTTATCATGAGCTGGGAAGTTAGCTGTTTCTTATTCCTAACTAAGAGGCATGGGAATTCCTCTGCAATCTAATGAAAATATAATTTGTCTGTGTACCGGTATCTACTTGACTAAAAGAAAGCTGTTGAAAGAACCAATTCTGCTCATGTTAATTTGCTACAACTTTTTTGTCATGCATGAACAAAAAATTGTTCTTCTATCCCAATAAAGCAGAAATACAAACTGCAGGAAACAATTCCTTCAGTCCTCATGGAATATGCATTAAAAGGTTCAACAAAAGTTGTCATCTCAGACTGTACATTTACTATTAAATTATTGATGAGCTGCTTCTATTGTCATTTGTACTTCTGTTACCAGAAATTAGAGCAAATACTAAATTTCTAAATACACCATGCCTAGAAAAAACCCCGTGTTCATAGGCACCAGGCTTCTCTGCAGTCCCAAAGGGATTTTCATAACCTCACAGGTATCTTCAAGTCCTAGAATTTGCATTCAGCTTCTCGGTTCAGCTTGCAGATGTTTAAAAATACATGCAACAAGACAATTCGCTTTTGGCTACACATCTAAGAGGTTCAAACATCTGAATTATTCTGTCTGAGGTCAACTACAATTTATGTGCCAAATTAGGTTGAAATCGAGCTGGGAAGAGCTATGAAATACTAAGATCTTTGGTGCTTGGGAACTTGAGGCTATTTCTGACCAATGTGTATCCTCTCAGATCTTCTTCCAGGAAAAGAAGGCATTTTCAGGGACAAAATATGGAATATAAGCTTACAACTTATGAATCTGTAGGCTTCAGCCATTTAAATTTTGCTGTGCAAACAGATATAAATGTGGATTAGAAAAGCAAAATTTTGTAAGAGTGTTCCTTGGATTTTGGAGTTCTAGAAAACAAAGGATGCACATGCCATCCCATGCACTTGCATGCCAACAAGATTTGCAATAAAGACAAAAAGACATGTTTCCCTGGGCTTTAACAATCTATATCGCTATGCTGTTTAATATAACCAGAAAATATTTTCCAGGAACTCAGGTCCAAGGCATCTAAGAAGTATAAATCTAAGTGGTATAATTCCACCAAGATGTTTTTATAGTGTATAGACGTGGTACTAATTATATATTTAGAGATGTTTCAATATAATTTAGTCAGTTACCAAGAGAATTAATGTCCATCCCAACATGTATGGGCTATTTTCTGCACAATTCAAAATTTTGAACTAGTAACTCAAACAAACTTACTATTTTTACTCTAAAATAATAGTCCATAAATTTCTAAATGATGGAGGACATTTCATATAACTATCTCCTGAAACTTTTCAACACAATTAAGGTGGAGCTAAAGAAAACTCAAGTGATTCTCCTCCTCAGGGATTCATGTTTAATTCCCAACCCCCAACTGAAAAGCAGTTTTTGCTTTCTATTTTCTTGGAACAGATAACACCAATATTAAAACTAGTCTTGGGAAGGGACAACTTGAAACAGAATTATCCATAAATGAAAATGCTAATTAAATTAGCATTTTTTTCTTTACTAAATATACTAAACTTCAAAGTCCAAGTAGGGATTTTAAAAATCTAAAGTAGTTATCAGCCTTCAGTACTCTTAATGTCTCTCCCACTCACCTCATCCCCACCAGCTTCCTAGTCTTACTTCTTCCAGGAACAGAGAATAGAACTATGAAAGAACACTGGGGAATGGACCAAGATGCACTTGTAGATATTTGTTTTAACACTGAAGAACTCAACAGCATAATTCACTATGTGCCAAACACATTTTTCAGAAATAATTAGCATACTGGCATAAGCCTGGAATTTAAGCCTCAAATGTGCTTTAATGGGCTGATTCCAAAAATGTTCAAGATTGCCATCTATCAAGAAGCTACAAAAAACAATTTAGTCTAAGAAGTGATTTCTGGTATTTCCTCCTCCCTAATTATAAAACTTTTAATAGAAAATCAAACTTCAAATAGACTGTATTCAACCAAAGCCCTCTTTCTGTACCAGTAGAAAATTAAAAAGAAAAAAAAAATCATCCTTATCAGGAAGAGAAAGAGAATCAGAATCCAATAAATCTATCTTTTCTGACACAAAATTACAGGTGTGACGTAAAAATCTAGCTAGTCTAATACAAAATTAAGCTGCTCCATGTATAACTTTAAAGGATAAAAACCATCTCAAAAGCAACCACAGGATGCAGTTTCTAGAAGTATGAGAGTGATTCCCCAGTTGGATTCGTTCTGTAAGCACGAGGTGCGATGGTAACGATGTGACTGAATTCCTACATGAGACTTAGATCTGCACAAAGAGCAGGAGACTCTGGTAAAAGATCCAACTTGCCCGATCACTACAGGTTCCTAATGAACACCTGTGCATTTCCTCCTTACGCAAATCAGAGCAAAGGCTGAATACTATCGTTTGAGAATTTATTTTCAGTACAGCCTTTAAAAAATACAGAACTCTACACAGAAATAAATATCTCGTTTCTGGAGAAAAAAAAAATCCAAGCTCCCTGATCTGCAAGAATAGCCTTGCCAGTACTGTGTATGCTTGTCCTTGACCATGGCTCAGAGCAGGCAGTTAAGGATGATTATAAAACTAGGACATGTTCCTTCCACTTTCTGGTTAAATTGGAGATTTAAACTTAACTTGAATGAGAAGGGTACATCATGACAGTTACATTTTATAGTCACCGTGATGTCTACCCTCCA
Organism: Machaerirhynchus nigripectus; assembly: GCA_013397975.1. Classification (NCBI taxonomy): domain Eukaryota; kingdom Metazoa; phylum Chordata; class Aves; order Passeriformes; family Dicruridae; genus Machaerirhynchus; species Machaerirhynchus nigripectus. The sequence goes on along the minus strand of VZRQ01003237.1, from coordinate 1,420,630 downwards.
TGAACCTCACTAATTCCATCTTTAACTTACACCTTTGTCCTCCTTAATTTCCTCTGGCACTGAGTTCCACAACTCAGCTTCTCACTGCCAGGAAGGGTTTTAAAACTTGTTCTTCCTGGGCAGCAGAAGAAACATTATCTGGCTCTTTTCTGGTCACCTTCTCCTCATATGTCCTGGTGTAAGGAGAGACAAATCTGAACTAATTGCAACATAGGACAGAGAGACTTCTCTTCTTTTTCCCCCCAAATTCTTGTTTCAACCTGTTCACCCTGTGAACACAGCAGGAAATTCCTCTTCTAAAAAACTCTCTCCTTCCAGCACGCTCCTGCCAGAAGGCTTGTGACTGCTCTAGCAGTCAACCCTGGTATGTTATTTTGATCCATCAGTCTTTCTTTCCTGAGCTCACACCTATATCTAATTATGACTCTATTTAAATTAACCAGAGTATTTGTGAGCATTAAAATCACCACGCAGGAAAGCCCTCTGACCTGCTAGCTGATTCCTTTATCTTAAAAAATGTTCAACCTGGCCAAAACTGCCACTTTATACACAATCCCAAGAAAGCTGAAGGCTCAGGGACCTGCTCAGAAGAGGTAAAAAAACTCCTCTGAGGTACAGTACATTTATCCTGAGCCCTACCAAAAAGAATAAACAGAGGGAAAGGAAATTGATGGAGAATGATAAAGTTTAAAAATAAGACAAAATTTCTTTCAATTAGAGAGAACTGATGACAACTGAACCAATGGCCAAGGGAACACATTTGTCTATATTTCACCAGATTCACTAAATCACTTAGTGTGACGTGGAAGATATGATAGTTATAATGAGATGGCATTAAGAAGGGAAAAAAATAAGATTGAACAGTAGAAAATACCATCAGTTAGTAAGATTTGTTACACTCAGAAATGGGCCTCTCTGTCAATGCAATTTACACTTCTGAGAATGTTTAAAGATAAAAGATAAGGAAAAAAAAAACATTTAAAGAGATAATTCCACATGGAGGGGGCAAACAAAAATTAAATAGATTTTCCAACATGTTGCTTTGCCCCTCTTCTAACAAAAGCTGTACAAATCTGACCTCAACCTGAAACAACCTCTACATATTTGCAAATGCTATGGATGGCTCTCATATACTCACCAGGCAGACAGTCCTTTGGAACATGGATAATTTGAGGGATGAATCAGACTAGCTCAAGTTGCTTCAAAGCCTCCTCCTCTCTCTCTGATTCTCTCTCCCCAAGGGCACTATCTCACATGAGTGCGACATTCTAGAACAATGAAATTGGTAAAGCAACCAAAGAAAAACTCATAAGGATGGATTAAAAAAAAAAAATCTACACAGATGCAGAACCAAGGCTGCAAAATGGCTTCTTAAATATCTCTTCCAAAAGAAACATTCAGAGAAAATGTTAACATTTGCTTCCCACACCATGAAAGTGCCCTGCAGTAGTACTTCCATAAGTTAACACTGTTCCATTTCTACAGACATGTGTTAGGACCTATCACATGAGTATCTAAGCGAATGATATCAAAACCATTATCTTCTTTTTCCCCTTAGTGTGGCTCACGCCACCTGGACTAGTCTAAAAATTATTCAACATCATTAAATATATTAAATTTAAGCTTGAATTGTGACAGCAGGGCTAGTTAAGAAAAAGAAAAGAAAAAATAGTATTTTAATTAATTATGTTCCCAGGCTATGATGATGGGTGCTACCCTCACTACTTTCATACAGCCTCAGTTATTTTCCACAAATGGATAGGTATGTCTACCAATCCTTCTGGCAGCATTTCCACTGCTGTTTCTTGGTGCAAGATTTAAAAGGCAATCCAGGAAAGTCTATAATGTGCTATAAAAACTAGGAAGTATTTAAGCGCCTAGATCACCTTCTCAGGGGACCTTCCACACTTAACCTGACGGAATTTCATTGACTGTCCCTGGAAAGTGACCTGCTTTCTGTACTGACAGCAGTATAACCCTACTTTTATTCTGACATCTCTAACAGATACTCGAAATAGGAAGTTCTTACCAGCACGGTGCTGTGGAAGACCAATTCTAGGACCAGAGGGATAATTTTACAGCAGTAAAAATCTACTGAAAATTGCTTTTTCATATTATGGTACCCACACCTTTGCAACATTCAGTAATTTAAGGAATAATCTAAACTTTTACCTGTGTATGTGTACAAACGCAGCAAGCTATAGCAATTGATGCATTTTGCGGTTGGTTTTGTTGTTGTTTTTCATGAACTAATGATGTTTATAGTCTTAGATGCTTTTCAACAGTGACAAATACAGTATTTTAAAAAGTTGAATTGTGTATTGCATGTCAAACCTAGCATGCCTCTGGGAGGACAAATCAGCGTGTGTTACATTTTCAAGTCTGCAAGCACAACTGTTAAGTATATTATGATCAACAGGAGGAATGCGGAGTACATCAAAGGGAAAAATAAAATTCCTGATAGATAGCAACTATTTTCTTCTTTTCTGTAAGAAAGACTAAGATGCTGGAAATTGCTCATACTTAAATCACTATTAATTAAAATAAGCCTTAGCTACTCCTTCCTCAACACCCTACTCCTTTTCCTCTCTCTGCTTCCAAAACAAGACCAAGAAAAAATGAAAAGTCTATATAATGGAAACCCACATAACCTCCAAAAATTTGAATTTAGAGGTAAATTAAATTTGTTTGCTTTACACTATAATGGTGCTTCAGTTTTGGTAACTTTTTCTAAAGGTTATTGAATTTTTGTAGGACACCTCAGAAAAAATTTTTGCTAAATGCACAGAGTCCAAATGCCCTCCTTGTGCATATGCCCTTTTCCAGCAAAATAACTTTTCTCATTCAACTTAACCAGACACTTTGCTCTCTGCTCCCACTCATCCACACAAAGAGATTTTTTTGCTCTAAAATGTCAGAAGTGCCTCTCAACTGAGGTATGAAATACAGGAGTTTATTCCAACTGAACTTTACCTAGATCAACCAACAGTGCTCCCAGTTTCCACAAACAGCTGATTTCTGATCATTGCCACCACTTTGGTTTTTTGGGGAGTTTTCTCAGCAGCGTCACACAACCACGTGTTCATAGACATTCCCATCAGATCGCAAGTGGCCTTGGGGAGAAAATCAGACTCTGGGTACAATATGAAAAACAGAAATATTCCTGCACACGTGACAGGACAGAGAAGGCAGAGACCACACTACCTCTGCCCCAGGTTTCCCTTGATTCCTAAGGCATCGGTCAGAGGGACAAAAAAGGACACCTCAGTCTGAGAAAAGGCATGCAGATGCAAAAGGGTATCAACTAGCTGGTTTTCTCATTCTGGTTTAGCATCAGCATGGATGGGGACTGGCATATTATATTAAGTTGTGGAGTTCCCACCTCTCTTGAGTGTACTGCTTTTTCTTTAATTTCTCGGTAGAGTTTTAAAAATTGATTAAGAAGTTGAGTCACAAGCTCATCTAGCTTCTGTAATCTAAAGGTTAATACAAGCATCCAAGCATCACATTAACGTAACAGCAGCAAAAATCAATCCAGCATGAGACTGAAAGCACTAAATTCACCCTTAATTCCAATTATAGCCTGTTGTATAAGTTTTAAATTTTATGTAGGAAATTAATACAATCATAGCTTTCCACCTCCTAAACCCTTTCAGGAGAAAGAAAAAGAAACAAAACAAAACAAAACAAAACAAACCAAGTAAAACAGAGACTTGGCAAAGAATTCCCTTTTTCACTGATACATGATGACCTTCTTCTATGATCTTTCTTGGGAAAAAAACCTCATAAAATTTGTCTTGAAACATTCTAGTGTCTACATTAGAAGTTGACAGTGTAGGGACAACGCTGTGAAGGATAAAGAGAAGCAAAACAGATTAAAGGGAATAAAAACCTAGATCTTGTTTGCAATATGGGTACAACACATTAAGTATTTTGAATGCAGTAAAATACTCATGTATTTTGCCACAGTTTATATCTAGTGCAAGTTCATGGCTTAGAAAGAGCCTTTGTGCCATCCTTGAAGTTACTGCATTCAAAAGGATGAAAACAGGAGTGGAAAAACACCTTTAAAATGCATTTCACGTTTTCTTCTAGTCCAAAATTACAATTACTACACACTTAATAAGCCTGCAGCCAGTTTTAGTAAACTGCTACTTACAGGTCTTGCATAACAGCCAACAGATGAAAGTGGCAAGTGAGAGCTCTCATTCACTGCTGCTGGCAACCCACTGCCTTTCTGATTTCTTTCTTCAGAAACAAAGGTTACGTGGGGGAAAATAAGGTAAAGGGTTATTTTTAAAAGTCCTTATTTTCAAATCACTATCTAGGAGCTGGCTGAGTTGGGCTCTTATTAGCTGTATCTCATCTTCCACTTCTGTCTCCATAGAAACCTTGCAGCAGCATCTCCTGCCTCACTAACTTGAAGTCTTCAGATTGGCTGGTGCCAAGCCTGGCTGGGCAAGCTGGGGGAGGATAATGGCAGCACCCCTCCAGTGCTGAGGTTCACACTGCTGGCCCCCTGCACATGGAGACCTTGTGTACAAAACAGAGAAGTCACCTCTAACCCGCTGCACAGACTGCAGCAGACGGCTCACCCCAATCCCGGCTGCTCCCCTTTTCTCCGTCACCCTTGCATAGATGGATACATGGACTGGGATGAAGGAAACACCTCAGCCCTCATAAACTAAAACCCACAAAGGCTGGAAAATAACTGAAAGAAGGGATACTGACGTACATAATCAGCACAGGGAATGTCAGCTGACTGCAAAGCAGGGGAACTTTTCAAACTCTTGCCCCCCTTTCCCTGCTTCTAGAAAATTTGCAAGGGACAGTATCGGGAAATGGATTTGGAAAAAGAAAGATCAGTCTGAATATTCAGAGGTACATTGTAATACCTCCTCTAGTGTGGAAAAACACACTCAGAAAGTCTTTTTTCCATGGTGTTTTTCTATTTAAATAGTTTATCTAGGAAAAAACCCCACTTTTTGCTAGTGTCAGTCATTTGTTTTAGAGAGAGAGAGTACTGAGAATTAACTTGTGTTTATTTATTTATTTGAATGGTCTGCACATGAATAAAACGGTACTTTTTCTTTTACCTGCTTCAACTTTGCCATCACTATTATCCCAGCTGGAATATACCAAAAAAGTGACATTTTGAGATGACACCAATGAGTCACCAGGTGGCCAAAACTGAGTAGTCAAATGCAAAAGAAGTTACTACTCTCTACAGACTGCCCAAGGGGACTACTAAAAATCCAAGGTGGGGAATTGCTCTCATCAAAAGGAGAGGGCATGTTCAGGAAGACAGCCCCTCAGAATGGTTACCCCTGCCAGCCCCAGTTTATCTCATTTCAGTTTGAGTAAATTGTTCTTAAAATAAAAAAAATCTCCGCTCTCAGGCACACAAACAGGAAGCAGTGGGTTACGGAAACAAAAACACAATAGCGACTTCTAGCAACTTGCTAACAACAAGGGAGCCTACGGAAACCCTCAGCACTGAGTAAGGGGTGACAAAACTCAACCCGTGAAAATCCAGAGAAAGGAGGGGCTATTCTCCTGTGTTTGAGAACTACTGCAACAGTATATGAGCACAATTTCTCCTCTTTGTAGCTATTAGACCCTGCAGACAGTTTCTGTTCAAGAGATGTGTGCACGATGTGCCAGAACTCTGAACAATCTAAAAGAAACAGAACTGATTTTTTAACTTTATTTTTACAATGTATTAAAGCCTTAACCTCTATATGAAATATGTACTTACTGGAAAATAAAACCGTACATTACAGAACAGAGTTGGAGCTTTGGTGCGTGTGGGTAAGTCTAGAGGTTGCACAATAATATATACACACAAAGAGTAAGTAGTAGATATTCCTTGTCCATTGTTTTCAATTAAAAGCTAAAGCAAATTGACAATCCGAATGTATGTTGCTGTGTAAAGAATGTATCTGCATATTGGTTCTTATTACACCTAGAGTTGTGAAGAATTTCTAAACATAAAGAATGTGTAAGGACAAATATTAGCTTTTAAGTCCATTTCATGGACATGGAAGGTGGTGAAGAGGAAAAAAAAATGGTCAGATTTGTGCAATAACAGTTTTGAACCAATGTGCTGAATGCAGATAGCAGTGATCACAAGTTACTTGTCATTATGATGGTTATTTTCTGCAATATCAGCACACATTTACATTCGCAAAATTTTTTGTCCAAAAAAACCACTCGGTAGTTCCTGCTTCCAGAAAGCAATTTTCTAAAACCACACACTTCAACCTACTAGAAAATAGTTTGTTTTCTAAAAAAAATTTTCAAGGGTGTCATTTATGGAGAAATAATATTCAGTATTACGCATTTTTTTTAGTGTCTGTTGCACTTCGCTCAATGTTAGGTGTGAATTTGTGTTCTCATCATAGAAAGAAGAGCAGTCTGCTCAAATCAGCATTTCTGGTATGGGACACTACAGTTGCCATCTGTGTCAACGCAACAACCCTACCAAGACACACCAAGCTCGTAGTTTAATTTGACAGAGAATCTTACAGTGCCCCCATCACACTCTCAATTTACCATACTTCCTCAGTGATGGAAACCAAATATTGAACAGCAAAATGAAGGCTGGTTCAGTTTCCAACAATGAGATCATTTTTCAAATCTATGGTTTCCAGCTGATGGCCAGGTGAAGGTCTTGGATGCCTTCATTCTCCACTCTTAGATGCAAAGGCCCTGCCACAACAACAGGAATTCAGATTTTTAAGAAGAAGATATTAAACAGTAATGGACATAAGATAGCTACACGAGTTATTTTTAGAGATCATGTTGATGCCTATATAGTATAATTGTTTCAGCAAAATTGAAAAATTTAATGTTGAAAGCTGAGAATAACACTACAAAAATTAATTTCTTCATTCAAGTCAATGCCATCAGCGAGGAGTACACTGCCACCATTTTCTGATGCCACAGACCCAGAGGAAGATGACAGCTGTTATCAAAGATAAAGATGATTTTGTACAGGTGCTTGAGGATTTACTAGCACGAAATGAAAGAGCAAACTTCTCCTACCTCTTTAAAGCAGAGGGCTGGAACCCATGCAATCAATAACAGTAGACTGAACAAAAGCAGAAGAAGCTAAAGGAAATACCTTGACAGACTAGGAAAAAAACCTGCAGAGGTAAGAGACACCTCTGGAAAATGTAACCTATCAATTTTAGTAGTGCACCTGCAATTTAATCACAGCATGGCACATTTAGAGTATTGAGAATTGAAACCAGAATTCAAGACCGTCTACATTCTCATTCAGGTTTAAGGGAATAATATCTTTGTCTAGCAGATTGACCTACAGACTGTTCCAAATGCTTTTTCTGCAAGAAATGACACTAACAGTGTGGAGCAAGAAACACCGGATCAGATCCCTTTCAAGATGCAAGTGCGGAGAAGAGAAGCATCCTAATCACAACATTATTTGACACTAGAAATCACCAAGGCAGGTGGCTTTGTCTCCAAAAAGTGCAGGAGCAAGAAGGGCAGGGGAGTGGAACAGAGCTGCCAGTCCACAAACAGTGCTTTAGCTCCTGCTGAGGGCCCAGAACGGACCCGGCCCAAAGGGCTGATCTGCCCTCTCCAGCCTCGTGCCCTGCTGGAGATGCCTCTCCAATGCAGACACCAGGATGTGAGCAGACATGCAGTCAGCTGGATCACATGATTGATCCATCTGAAAACTAACCCTACGAGGGAAAGAAAAGGAAGATCGGTTTTTAGTTGATCAGCAAAGCTTTATGAGTTCTTTCTACAACAAAGAGGAGAAAGGACCAGCAGTTTCTGTGGTACTGCTGGCCCAGGCCGGCAAAGCGGCTGCAATGAAAGTTTCCTGCTCATTCCTTCATGCACCAAATCACAGCGCTGCTAACCAGGTGACCCTTCCTCAGGTGCTTCACATCACAGAGGTATTTAGTTTAGTGGAGGACAGCTTGGCCTGCAGTTCAAATTACAGAGCAAGTGGCCCAAAATATCTCCAGCCAAAGAGACGGTAACTACTTCTTCCTTGCATTCTGAAGAGAGAACAATATGTCAGCCTGTACTTGAGGCCTGAAAATGTTTGATATAATTGGTCAATAGTATCATCAAGATGATTGAAGATGATGAAATTGATAGAGAGAGACAAAGCGAAGTGCTCTTGCTCCGCCAGGCTCTGGTAGAATCTATTGATCTACAGCAAACAAAACAATGTGGGAAATGATATTCAGACAACCTTGTGGGTATATTTTGGTTGCTAGTTCATTTCAACAAAATGGATGCTATTCAAAGCTGCAATTCTCACAAACTGTAACTTAACCACACACACTCTCTATATAAACACACAGAAATAATATTAAAGATTGTGATAGAGGATACAGAATTATCAAATAAACAATAAGAGAGGAATCAAAATTAAGACTGATGATGAAATCAGAACTGAACCTCATTATACCATGTTTAATTACACAACTATCTTTTTTCTCTTTTTGATAGGACCCCTATCTCATTAAGTGCACAGGAAGACTATTACCGAGTAATGGATTATTTAAAACAAACTACTCTGTTCTCAAACATCTTTGGTCTGCAGAGTGATACACAGACAATAGCCACAATGAGAAGGAGAGGAGGCATGACATGACACACTGATGATACCTTGGTCAGCCATCAGATGTTAAAGGGGTTTGTGCTGTTCACCATCAAATTTAAAAGTCCTCCTCTGTAGGCAAAATAACAACATGAGCCACCCAGATACTGCTTCAATCCTCTACAAGACTTTAGTCAATAAGGTATCTCAAGAAAAAGGCAAGAACTGTGGAGAGTCAGACACTGAGCTATGGCAAATTACACCAGGAAATTAAGAATAAGAACACATTAGTAGCCTTAGATCAATTAGGTAAATAAAAATGCGTGTGTGACAACAAACACCGCCTGTGATGGAGACAAATAAATGGTGTTTGCTTGTGTGACAGCAAGAGGATTGCCCCCAGCCTCAGGTGGGTGACTCGGTTGTCCCAGTTGAAGGGAAGAGGAGCCAAGGGCTTTTACCAATAAACCCAATACTTTGCTCAATATTTATGGCCAGGGGCAAGAGCAGGCTGGGTAAGAAAGACATTATCTGGAAGCTACCTCATTTGGTGTCCCCAACATGTGAACTGTGCCAAAGCTACCAGAAAGGTCAAAGGAGATAAAAAACCCAACACGTTTCGTTTATATTTTTTTTTACTACTTTACTACTGCATGATCTACTGTAGCCCAGTAGGTGTAGAAAAAACCTTAGTCAAAATTAAGTGTACCTTTCAGAAATTTATTCTTGTACAGTTTTGGTTTCATCCAAAATTCAAGAAATCATGGGAACTAGTTTTACATTGTTCACTCTGGGTACATGTGAGAGAATATGTGTACATCTCATGGAAAACATGAGGGATAGAAAAAGAAACCAGCAATATTTATGACCATGCACTTACTTATACATAATATTATGATATATTCCTTTATTTTGCTTTCAAAGCAGACTATTAGTTAACAGCTCACAGTGAATATATCGAAAATATATACGTGTTACTGGCAAGATTACATGCAAAATCATGCATTTAATAGAGCAAAATACAGGGCTTTTCCACTCTTTTACCTTTATTTCAAAACCTGGACTATAAATTACCTGATAAGGCAACTGTTGACAAGAAAGAATAATTACTTTATCCGCAGATGACCACTGATTAAAATAAGCTTATAATTATTCCTGTTTTCTGGCAACAAATTGCAATTTGATGGATCTTACTTACATATTTTCATAAATGGAAAGTCTTCTACAAAAATTGAAACCGTACTACCAGTAAAGGCAACTTGTTTCATAAGCTGAAGGAACTCCCAAAAAACAGTGATGATTTTTTCTTCTCACTTAGGTACTGCACCGAGGTGGTAATGACATTTTTACCAGTTAATCCACACTCTTTTATTATGCTCTACTGAAATACAAAGACAGAATGTCTGCATTCTCTTCTTTTTAAGCAGAATTCTGTAGCTTTGAAGAGAGTACTTCATACTATACTTGCATTTTAGATGACCAAACCGTAACAAGAAGAATAAGGATATACTGCGTGTCCTGATCCTACAAACCCTTACTCCAAAAGCAATTTCTGCCTATGCATTCAGAAACCAGTTAACTTACACACAGGTGTGCAAAAGACAAAAGATATAAACTCTTCAACAAAGCTTCTTTAGTTGCTGTCCTATCAAATAAAAAATTTTCGTAAGATTAGCGAACTAGCTATTCTTTCCTTACATTTGTAGAAACAAATAGTAAACACTGAAACACATTATAGTAAAAATAACTTACTCTTGATTAGTATTTTTAAATGGTTTTTTCTAAGACAGTTCTCTTTAAAAAACATGGTCTTTTTGTTTGGTAGTGCTTATATTAAATCTCATAAATCTACTTCCAAGTGTGCAGGACTGATTTAAGAGTTTCTTATTGTGTAAAGCAGTCAGGAGGTGAACACCGGACTATTACAAAGCACCTTGATGAAAAGAAAACCCGGGTTACCTCTGTAACTAACATCCCAGACCATTTTTAGCAATAGCTGCTAATAACTCTTAAAAGCCCTGAAGCAGTAGCACAATTGTGAACTAACCCCAAGGAACTACCTCTGCAAATTCTGCTATCAATCTGATGCTGCAAAGCAGCTCAGTAGTTCCAGAAGCCTTTGTAAATTCCATCTCTGAGAATTGATTTCAACAACTATCATCTACTGATTATATGGGGAAAATCTGTTATCATTGTAGATTCAAATTTTAAAAATCCACCTCAGGAGGACTAAAAATTGCCTCAATTAAAATACTAACCCTCACTGTAGCCTAATATTAAAAATAAGCTATGAAAAGAAATCAGGCTGCTGGAAATACTACTTTTTCTTCTAATACACTAGTTTTAAAAGGCATACAACTGAAGAAGGATTTTTGTCCAAAGCTATACAGAACTCTATTACATCCTGCTATTCCTTACATTTTAAAAAATAAAAAGTTTTGGGTTTTTAAACAATATACTTATTATACTGTCAAGTACTAAGATCAACAATTGATCTGATTTTCCCTCTACGGACTGGTAAATCTACAGCAGAAAATTTTGCAAGAGCCATATTAACACCCAGCTTCATATAGTTTTATGCATTTATTTTTACTCTATCTTAAAAAAAAGCCTAACAAAAAAACCCCTAATAATATTAATAATAATAATGACCAAAAAACTCAGCAAAATATTTTGCTTTTACTACTGTTTATTCCGTATCACATTTGTTCAGTGTGTGTGTATCTTGAATGGCTACCAGCACTTTCAATGCAAAAAAATTACTACTCATATTATAAAAACCACTCTATATTCTCAGTTACCTTTTAGAACAGCTCCTACTGAAAGAAGTTCTAATATAGATGAAAGACTAAGCAACACGAAGAACTGCACGAGTCGTAAATGTCTGGAAGTTTCATATATCTGATATTACTCGAAAAGAAGGAACTTGCCTAGGAAACTGGGAATTTCCTGCAGCTAAGACACAGTTTATTTGAATGCAAATACTAGTAATATGAAAGTGGCAGGCAAAAAGCATAAGAAATCATACTCATGACTTTTTAATATCTGTTCAGAATAAATAAATTCATAATTGATCAATTATATATCCAGGCGGGGAAACACAATGCTAGCCTTTCATTGTCCATGGACACACAGTCTCATCACCAGAGAGCACAAATGAAATGCTAATGGCAGAGAAGATGAATGCCAATTTCCTTCACTTTGCTCCAACTTTCAGTGGCTCTCTACAATAAAAGATAGCTATTTGTGGAGACTGGCTTGTTCCATACCATTAACTCAGAACAAAACATATTTTTAGTGGGACAGCAGTGTTTACTTGTAAGAACTGATGAATTGTACACCTCCATTTATCACTTGTAGACAAAGACATTCAGGCACAATTTTGGACATAAATCAAGGTACATGCTCCTAAATAAAAAGGGGATTGCTTAAGTCCCTAAAACTGCATAGATTGAGGTCAGATTGGCCATAGCAACCAAGAATGGTACTTAGGCCTTCAGTAAGACTTAGCAACCAATAAATGAGCTCAGATCTCTTTTCATCTCCACTGGTGTGAAAGCCAAAATTAAAAAGATTAGATCACGCTGCACCCATCACAATAGACTTCACAGTGAAAAAGTCATTTCTAGCCTTTGATTCACATCCAATAAATAACATTCATCCCTTCCATAATGAACAACTTTCAAAGTAAATTGAATCTCCATAGTGCTGCTTTCCCTTGCTGCACCGTATTTACATAACAATATATCACAGGAAGCTCAGAGTGGGTCTTGCAAATGGAAGACATGTCTTTAGCACTGATCACACTATACTCAGCTTTAAAATGCTTGCCATTTAAACATAATGCACTGTAGATTATAATAAATAACAAAAAACACTTTAAATCTTGCGGTATGAAACTTTGACAATTTCAATATGGAAATTTCATAGTAAACAGCTCCCTCCCCCTTTCCTTTGAGTCCTTCCATTTGAGGATATTCAGCAAATTCTACTTTCCAGGAGCACTGATGATACTGTCTCGTGTTTCCAGGAAAAGGGATAGTATATTATTTCATTTTTACTGCCTCTTTTCGCACTGTTCCTCTTCTCTTTTATATATCTTTTCAAGTACTCAAACAATTCTTTTTAATGTTCCAAACACATCAGTAACCTATTATTCCAGTTTCACACAAAGCACTAAGTATTGCTCGTTTTCCTCTCCCTAGAGCAGTAGCTATTTGTAAATAGGTGAAGCTGATCACAGCTTCAGGAATCTAACACATGAAATCAAAAAACACATCCAGCAAATGTTTGTGTTGTATTGCCACTGTATGCCCTGTATTTCCCATGTTCAGTTTGTCATTATTAAAAACCGATTGTCCTTCCCTTCTTACTGCAGGTTGCATAAATTGATGTTTAAAGGAGTGTTCGACGGAAATATACTGAAACAAAAATTCTACACCTAATTAAAAACATGCAGGAATAATTTCAGCCCTCTGCAGCAACAACTCATGTAGATTATACTATGTGAACTCAGCAGGGAACCTCATTAATTTTTAAAACTCTCTGACCCTAGTGCAGTTAAGGGTGTAAAAATAATTACAAATTAGGGTTGAGGGAGCACTGTTTTAATATTGCATGTGTGCTATCAGCTACACAACATTTTATCAGATATGGATATTTATGATAGCTAAGCATAATTTTAACATAGCCAAAATAAATTTTGAAAATGCAAATATTAGAGATCTTATATTTTCAAGAACATAACTAAAGTAGCCACTTCCACAAAAAAAAAGCCTGTCTGCTGTCTGCAAACATTCTCATAGCACAAAGCACGACAGTTACAGATTAAACGCTGGTAACAGCCTGGATACGGCAGTAAACTAAGATATTCCTATAACAAGGCACGTTTGCAATCTACCAATTTCTAACTTATTTAGAAGGCTATAAAATACTTGGCAGAGGGTATAAATAGTCTCTCTTACCTAAAACTTGTCAGAAGAAAGATCCTTCTCCATTGTTGTCACCTCCAGTGCCCCCTCTTGCCACCATGGAGATTGGTTGTGTTATGTTTATTGCTCTGTGCCTCAGTTACAGCCGTGACACTAATCTGCCTGCACAGACCAGCCGAAGGGGTGTGTGTGGGTGTGCGAGTGTGTGTGCGTGTGAGAAAAGAGAGCCTGCTGACTTCAGGACTGGGAACCTAAACCTCAGGCCAAGTCAAGGCTGAATGAAAATGATCAAAGCTCTGTCCCTCATCAACAGAGTAGACAAGATTTCTCTCCCCCCTCCCAATGAGAAGTAGGGCTGTCATTAGGGATTCCCACAAAAAAGCCTCTAACAGAGGCAGACCTTCTCCAGACTGCTAGTGCCTGCCCAGCAGCCCGTGCAGAATACAGGTAGCTATTGTTCCTGAGACAGATATGTAGCCAGCCACTCAGACTCTGACAGATCTCAACAAACCAGTGAGCCTGCCTTCGGTTTAACTCTTTATTTACTAGCAGTTCACTTTTTACAAAGATCTCCTTTTGCCCTGGAGAGGGAGGGACAGGGAAGGAAAAAAAAAATAAAATCAGTAAATTGCTCTAGCTTTTTTAAGAAAAATGTTTCACGTACATAGGCAGAAATCCTATGCAAATTCAGGAGTATTGACTTTCATTTTGAAATCTCATCTAGTCTGGTGCTGGACAACACAGCAATAGCACACTTCAGCAGTAAAACAGGATTCCAATCCTGTAGGAGAAATAAGTCCTGCTCTGCCTTCCTCTGAATTTTCATAATTCATGGGGATATAAAACTGTTGGAATAGATAACATGCAGCCTTGCTCAAATAATCTAGGTATTAAGCAACAGAGAAATTTAGTGCAAAAGCTTCAGCAGTTTTCCCACCATACGTATGTTTTAAGCATTCACTGAAGATGCAGTTACCATCTCCAGTAGCAAATTGTGCTAGAGCAAGTAGATAGTAATTAGCTGGCATAAAAAGCTGAGATATTTATTTCAGTCTCCTAGCAGTTATATATTTCTATAAGGAGATTTTATTTGCACAAAAATTTCTGGGTTTTTAAAATTTTATATGACATGGAGCTTAAGCATTTATTTGCAAAGACACAGTCAATGAAGCTATTAGAGGAAATATCCTGACATTTACACTCTGTGCTTGACTTTTAGGAAGTAATGCATTTTTATATGAAAAGCTAATCATTCTTCATTCTGTATAACTATTGTTTAAGTTCAAGCCAGGTGCAGACTTCAACTCTAAACTACTTTTTTCCTTTCTTCTGTGTAAGTCAGTCTTAATTTCATTTCAAGCAGACTGCAGTAGGATGTGTATATGCATGGGTATACTTGCCTTAGGGTGGGTGGCTTGGATTGCTTTAAGGCAAGTTTAAGGTGTAAAGACTGAAGATTACCAGCAACATTTTCAAGTGGCAATAAAATCAGATTTATAAAATGCACAGTTTAAAAAAACCAAAAATTGAGACTGCTAACACAAGTGCGAATTAGAGACATGACGTCAAAAGCAGTATTTTACCCTGACAGACTCTATCAACTCAGAGAAGCCTTCCTACCCATTACAAATAAACAATCATTTTAACAGCAACTTCCAAATGACATGCTAAAAAAACTGTGTGTGATTTAATTTGAAAGTTGCCACTGGTCACTTTGGAGTGTTTCAAAGCAACCTTTCCTGCATGTTTGAGAATTTAATTACATTCCTACCAAAATGCCAGGCATTCAGAGCCATTCAAAATTCTTCCAGCGCAGTGAGGAAACAAACAGACAAACAGGAAAGCAAATCAGTGTTATTCAGTGTAACGCCCTGTGTGGTAGAATACCTCTAGTCTACTCAATGCATTTTAAAGAACCAGGACTTTGCATTCAGAAGCCTTGCTGCTGTTTAATTCCAGAATATCTCTTTCATATCAGCTGGAATATCGTCCTTTATGATAGACATATTCTTTGGACTGTACATTTTATCATCAGTTTATGTAAATGCCAGGAATTATGTAGGAAAAAAGCTTTCAGTTATAAATATGTTTGCAATTTAATAGTGTTCTTAGACAAAAAGATTAATTTATTACGAATCCTGAAGCACTGTGCACCAGTTTCCCTTCTATTTGAGCAAACTAGTAACAAACTCTTGCTACTTTATGGAATTTTAAAATTTCTGGAGAAATATATGCCAGGAAGATCCTCTGCTGTTGGTGTACAGCACGGAAAAGCTGTGAGAATGTGGCTGTGTTACTGTATGGAAACACCTACCCTGCCCAGCACGTGTACTCCGCTGCCAAACGGAGACCAGCGGTACCATGCCATGGGAAGCCTGCTTTGAAGCCCCACCAAGGACCATGTGACAAGCCCCTGAGCATGGTCACATTTGATTTCAACCTCTGGCAAGGCCTTGTCAAGAGTAATAACCCTGGGGTATTTCATCCTGAATCAAGGATCCCACACAGCTTCCAGTGCTGTGTTATCCTGGTACGTGTTCATCTGCTGCTGGCTCAGCACCTCCATGAACACGCACGCCATTCAAAAGCAACACAGTATTAGTAAATGCCCCTTCAGGGGAGGATGAGAGTGAAAAATTTCTGGAGGGAGCTCATGTTGGAGCTGGGCACTTCATGGGAAGACAGAGAAGCTGGCACTTGATATGAAGGTGTGACCTCCTCCTCTTCCTCAGAAACCCTCCCTGCATTTGCTGGAGCAATCCCCAGGCTGCATTCATGAGGGAAACATCTCTCTTCAGGTTTTGAGACAAGACTGGGGAGAAGTATTCTGCCCAAAGACTTTCAGTCTCTGGAGGTCACCTTTGAGAGGGACAATGGCCACTCTTCCCGGTCAAGTTTACCCCAAGTCACCCGTAACAGCTGTCTTGCAGTAAAGTACACATTATGGGATTTATGTAAAGGATGATGTTTGTTTACACTGATTGGCCCTAGTTTTTTTTCTCTTTTTTTTTTTTAATTTTAAACAACAAAATCTACACAAGCACAAAGTGGAAGGGAAAGAAGGGGCCACTTAAGGGGGAAGAAAAGCAAGGCTTTTTCCCTTTTTTTTTTTAATTGTACAAGTCATCTACTAAAAGCAGGCATTATGGGCACAGCCTTGGGTAACTAATCTCACGTACCATAGGATATCTGAACAGTTTTAATTGATCTCCCAAAGAGAGAGCATAAAGAAAGCCAGGTATGTCATGCATAACAATTCTGCATCTGAGAAATTTGCTTGAGAACAGATTGCTGGAGTCACTTCTTTCAGCTAACCCACACAGCCCCACTTTGGCAAACAAAGGCACACACCAGTATCATGTATCCATTTTCCTTTGGAGATTCCATTTTAATGATTCTGTAGTAAATACCTTTGTATTTAGAAATCATTCATACCAGCTATGAAAAAAGCACTCTCTTTCAGTAACTGTCTTAGAGAGGTGAAATGCACATAATGTATTCAAATACGCAACCTCAATTAACCTTTTGCCTCATTTTGTGGACAAACCTATCTATAAAAAGTGAGCTCCCTCCATGACCAAAAGTCAGTTTTACAACTTCACATTGTTTGTGGCTAGTTCCCTGGAGAAAAGAACGTAACAGGAGGCGATCTTCATGAAGTGCAATTCAAATTTAACTCATTGTTATTCTTGATCTTCATTTCCTTAATATAAAAGCTAGTTTAAAACATCATGTAAGAAAGCACAATTATTTTTTTTAACGAAAATATGTTTATTTATTATGTGGTAACTAGATTTCATTTATCTCAGAAAATACTGAAAAATGTAAGATAGCAAACATAAAGATATAAAAATATTTCTACAGAAGCCAGTACCTATTTTGTTTTGGGTGTAGGCAAGTAAAGCATGTAGTTTAGAAGAGAACTTATGATTAACATACATTCAACTATGTTTGTATACTGCAATATAAAATAACCTGGAATTACAGTGGATAAAGAATCCTTAACCTTCCCAAAATTTAGTATGTATATTATTAACAAAATTGCTTTTCTTTAAAATGCTGTTCTAAAGACCACAACTTTTTTTCCCCTCAACTCTTTCACAGAAACATAATTAGAGTATTGCATTCTCCACTAGATGCTTTGTGAAAGCAAATGTCAGGGATTACGACTCAGCAAGATAATTACAAATATTCTACATAAAGGCATAGGAAACCAATATCAGAGGTACATTTCACCAGTTCACATTCCTCCTACAGATTACACTTTTGATATGTGATCTGTTGGAGAAAATTAGTAGAAGGTGACAGTATCTTTTTTTTTGTTCTCCCCCAATTACTTTAGTTAACATCAGCAGACCAAAGCACTGTTCAAATAAATCTTTTTCTTTTTGTAAAGTTTCAGGTTCTGAGTCCCAAATACACACTTTGTAAAACCTCCCTCCATTCAACACTGAGCCCAAACATTAGCTAACTAATAGTACATGAATTATAGCAACAAGGCATATTCGCTCACATGTAGAGTGAATTAAACCATCTCCTTTGAAAAAGTTTACTTTTTAAGTCATTCTTGACCCCAGTTCCATATCAAGACAAGAGATAAACCGAATGAATAGAACAAGGTATTTTCTTTATAAAATCCCCAAACAAACAAAAAACCCACAAAACAATTATCAACACCACCCCAAATGGGTTGAGCATGAATAGGATTTTCCCCCCCGCTTCCCTAAGAACAGTGATTTAAGTAGGCACACTACATTACAGATATTTCAGTTTGAAAATTCGCTTGTTAGCAGGAATTAATATTTATCACTTGTTTTCATCACCTTGGATGGATTTGGACCTACCGTTTTAAGCACTGATCCCTGGGAATTGCTGTTTTTTGAAGGGACACTTTTTGAAGTAAAGCAGCTGGATGGAGAAAGGCAAGTCAGGACTGCCCCTGTAGCTTCAACCTGCCGTGGATAGTTTTCTTCCTTGGAATCTTTTGATAAAAGCCAGAACAAAACCTGATTTATTAATGTAGCAAAGTCATTACAATTCAGAGCTAAAAATGTTATTGGACTTCCCTCCAGCTAGTGCTGTTTAAGCAAGCCTTTAAAAAGCAATTTAATTCCATTCCACAAAGTCAAATTTCCTCCACAGATAATTGGTTTTCATTGTATGTATAAAAAGCTGCAATGAAGCCAATAAGTCAAACTGTATCTTTTCTTAGAGTTATATTTATTACTGAAAGACTGACCTGCTTCTGACAGGATTGCATTGTCTCTGTTTTTCTACGGTTAACCTGGAATCTGTCTGTTAATAACACAAGCACACACGATAGTAGCATTCACCAGTGTACTATGAAATCCGAATATAATCAAGAATTCTTCTGGCCTCTCACATTTATGGCCAAATAACTTTACGCTGTCAGCTGTCATAGATTAAATCTTCATATATAAACTTATTCAATAAGAGTTAAAATATTCACACTGTTTAGAGAGCTTGAAACAGTCGGAAAATACTTGCCTGGCTTGGGTCATTATCAGTATAGTTGAAAACTGCCATACTAAAACAAATACTAAAGCCTGGTTTTTTGTATGTATATATAATATACAATAATATGTATTACCCATGGGCATGTTTATATTCCAAGAGCATGGGAATAACAGTGCTCTTTTGAGCATCTTGAAACATCAGACTTGGAAAGCTTGCACACTAGTAACAGCACAACAATAAAAAAAAGAAATCCAAAAGCTATCAAAGTTGGATATGCAAAAATAGAAATGAAATTTTTCTATAATTAAAAAACTTCACAAAAGCCCCACACTCATTCAAATCTTGTTTATAGCAGATACTTATGACTAAAAACAATCTTCCATCTCAAGCAGCCAAATGCAATAAAAATACTTACCAGATATCTTGCCTTGCTTTCAATTCATGTATTTATCTTTCTTTTTCTTTTTTTTCTTAACAAGACAAGGAGATTCAGATTTAAAAGCTGTATCAGTTACTGTCCTCCTGCTCCCGCAGCTCTTCAGTTGTAGGTACGGAGGAGCTTGGCTGGTATTGTTTTGAGATAAAGAGAATGGCCTGTGTGAGCCAAGATATTCTGTACTGTCTGATGATCTCTGCAGTGTTCTTAAACTCCTCCACCAAGACAGGTATTTTTATTGCTGTCTGTTGTCCAAACAGGTTCATCAGAGCTCTTACAGCCGCCTTCATTTTTCAGCTGTGGAGGCCCTATGTGCTGAGAGGAGAGAGGTTTCTTTCTCTCAGTATTTATTTGCTTTTGGATTGGAGGAAGAGGCTGAGAGATTTTCAATTTGAGATCAAAGACAAGCACATGCAATGGGACGAAACATAGTTCTCTCAATTGTGCTTGGAATAGTAGTCCCTGAGTTCCCACATTCAGTGCTCTCAACTGTATAAGCTTCACAGGGTAAAAAAGATGGATAGTTATATATACACACACACACACAGACGTAGATAGACACACACACACACATTTTAAATATATTAGTTTTCCCCCTTGCAGCACTGCAGTCTCTCTATTGTCAAATAATAACTGTATCTGAAAAGAAAGCACTTAATAAGGCTAAGGTCAGACTGCTTAGACTTGGCATTTGCTGCGATAACAAATCAGAGATGATAGCATCGTACAGATTTATGAATTTTTTGCCCCCGCAGTCACAAACATCAGACGTTTACTTTATAAAGAAAGCTTTTAGATTCTTCCTGCAGTTTCCATAGTGATTTCATTTTTTCCCTTTTATCACAGATTGGCTGAAGTACTGCTACCCTTTGTGCTTTAAAAGGCTTGTGCTACCAACTGTCGATATAAAGGCACTGTAGCTAAAGCACATATGCAACACAAACTGTCAAAAATAATTGAAATAGATAAACACTGGCTGAAAAAGGTTTTGGTATTTTCTCTGCTTGTCCTGAAGAGTACAGTAGAATAGTATTTCATCTGAACAAATGTAATTAACTTTAGCCAACCGCACTTCTGTTCCATTTCCCATAACCTATGATACTTTCATTAGAGCACTTGTCACATAACAAAATTACTTTCTTCACAAAAAGTTTTAATACAGCCTACATCAAGAAAAATGCCTTGTTTGTAAGATATAAATGAAAGCACTTTCATTAATTTTTGGAATTTTCTAAAGACATTGCTTATGCCAGTGATATTCTTCCTCCAAGAAGTTTATTCTTTTAGAAAACATGATGATTTAAGGAACACTTACACTGTTTCTGGCAAAGCAAACAATACTCTCTCTTGCCGGAAAGATAACCACCTTTCGAAGTAAGCCTAAAGGATTAGTTTCTGTTTAACCCCTCGCTAAACAAACCATCGTCTTCTCAACAAAACAGAACTCAGCTAAGTAAACACCTCTATTCAGTTATCATTCCTTTTAAAATGTAGTCTTTAGGTTGCAGAATGCAAGCACAGTATTTCCCCATCCCTCTTTTAACCAGCTTAATAGAAACTGGGTGTGTGGTTAACCCCAGCCACTTGCTTCATTCTGAGGAGTTTCTATACTTGTGAGTCAGAAATTGTCTTACATTCAGAATACTGGATTCCTAACACTTAGAGATAAATATATTACAAAAACTTTTGAGCTGGAAATTCTTCAGGTGACTATAAAAATAATGAGTTTCCTTACTTTCATACAAAAATGGAAAAGTTCACACGGACAAATATCCTAAAAACCCACAGAACACAGTAGAGTTTAACAGATATTTTAATGTAGGGGGAAAACAAGAGACAAAAGAGAAAAAACAGACTACTTCCTCTTGGATGAATTTATGACAACTATTTCTTTCCAAACAGATTATCTACAGAAAGGCACTAAGCTCCCTATTTTATTGTCATCTATTTATACAGGGAGTTATACAACTGACTTTTGCTGTTGGGATATTAAAATCAATAGGAATCCACAGCCACTAAATGGCCACTAACTGTGAGCATAAAGTATGTTAATACTTACAATAAGGTTTACTGGAAAAAAGAATTTGCAGCAAGGTGTAAATGAAGGACTAAATGTAAATAAAAAGCTGAGAGTTACTAAGATTGTGTTGATTGCTGACATACTCCACAAGTGGTCCTGGCCAAAACTGGTACAGAGGGATGCAGCAGTTTGTGGAAAGATGCAGGGACAGATGTTGCTGCTCTGGGACACGAGGGTGGGCTAGATGAGCTCCCTAAAGTCCTCTTACCCCTTGGCAAGCAGCCACTAAACCGTCCCTTGTAGCAAACCTGACAGAATCTGAACCTACACTTCATACCTGTTTTCCCCAGAACACTCTCAAGGACCATTTAATGAGCAAATTAAGCACCGTGTTCAAGTAATCATTACCTGACTCACAGTAATAGATACTGTCTTTGTGCAGATTTTTAATGCATTGGGAAAAAAAAATAACCCATGCTAAACATGAGTGAGTAGAACCTTGACTTTCCAATATGATTGACTTTTCACACTCCCTGTTTTAAACATTACAGTTATTTTAAAATTCTGCATACACCCATATCTCAGCACAAACCTGAATCATCGAGGAGAATTTCTATGCAACAAGGGGGAAATGCAGATCCTTAAAAATAACTCATCAATAAAAAGAAATATGAAAAGCTTTTTCTCTGAAGGAGTAAGGAGAAGAAACTTGTCTTTTCCAAAACAAAAATCTTTGAAGTCGGTTTCATCCTACCTAAAAACACTAAATCATGTTCTCACAGTCTCACAGTCCTGTATTTCCAAACTTTACATACATAAGATGTTGCAATGGTTTCTGCAAGATTCACAAGGCAACTGACTTTCTGGGGATTGTATGAAACTGTTGAATTTATCCCCAGTCTTTCCCTAAGCCAAGTTACCCTCAGGAAATTACTTTTTTAGACGGAAAACACAAACTAATTTTTTTTTAATGTTAGAGACTAAACAGGGCATTTGAAATGAAGAGCTGACTAACAGTCTACGTTAAAAAAAGAATTTCATGCTTCTTTGCACACAGCTCTGCATATTCTCCTTGGAGAAAACTCTTAAATACAGCAGGAATGTGCTAACGAAAGTAAGTAAATATTTGTTGCTATATTCTTTTAGTTAAATCTCTTCTAATATAAATGATTCTTCAGTCATGCAGCTGACGGGCATCCAGGACATTCACTCATTCTCTTCATCAAATAAGGAAAATAGGTCAAGCTCAGGGTGTGACAATCCTTCCCTGTCACACTCAGCAGGTAGACCTCACGCAGACACTGTTTATCTTTTAGCTTAGGCAGTAGAGGCCAACACTTTTAGATCTCATGTTTATTCATTAAAATACATAGTTTAAAAAAAAATCTACAGAGAATTCCCTTTCCTCAACAGTTCTTCAGCAATGAGACCCTTTTTCTTATCCTTCAGATTAGAGTGGGAAGGGGCAGGGGAGCAGAGTACATAGCTAAAGAAACAGACTGTACAATCATTGGTTTCCATATACCAGCCTGCAAATTACCCACAAAAGAAAATAAAATTACTTTACCTGGACACATATTCTCCTTTAAAAGATTAAAAAAAACATCCTTTGTTTCACTCAAATAGTGTTTTCCTAATTTTTCTTTCTGGGGAAAAGACTTTTCTACTTTCTCTGATTTTCCAAAACCATCCTCCACACAAAGTGTGTTTAATCAAATACTGCAAATCTGCAACCTCCCGTGAGACAGGAACTACAAAATGTTTTAAAGTTTGCAGTCCTAGTTCAATCAGTCAAAAACTCTGCAGTCTTAAATCATAGACTATCTCAAGTTGGAAGGGACCCATAAGGATCACCAAATCCAACCAAGGATCACCAAAGATCCCAGGGAAGCCCATTCCAGCGATCAAACACCCTCTGGGTGAGGAACCTTTCCTAGTGCTAACGCTGAACTTCTCCTGATGCATTTCCATTCCATTTCCTCATGTCCAAATGAACTCCTGATTTACTTACGCATCAGCTCTAGAAGCCAGGAGTGTATTTTCTATCTGTTTTGTCAGAACCAAAGCCAGTAGCATCAGAAATTCCCTAAGGTATCCACCATTTCCTGAGAAAGACAACCAAAAATCTCCACTGAGATCTTTATATATATATTTATATATATATATATATTTATATATATAAAGAGAAATAATGCAGCCTTTTAGACTGTCTTTAGGATCACAAAGATATTTCTCTTGTACAGTAAGTGGAAACTAAGAAGTCATTTGCTTCCCAACAAGAAAAAAATACTGAAATACTGGAGGTGCAGCATGAAGTTTCAGACCAGTCATTCAGAGCCAGTTTAAAACTCCTAAAGTTAAACACTTACTTCATTTGGGTCAGTGTTAGAGAATACAGAAATGCTTTGCTGCTTTGTTTTCAGTGACATCTCAGCTTGCTAAAATATGCAGATACAGAACCATTTGCTGGAAATCTTCCTTAACGAATGAAAGCATCAGATGCATCCAGAAGAGAGTCAGCTCTGAATCAAGGACATAACTAACTGCTTATGACAGTTTAGCAGAAAATTTACATGCAGATTTCCCCCTTCAAATAGATGGAGAGACAGAACTGTGCTAGACAGAAAATCCTTGAACATATTTCATTCTTCATCCTAAAAAGACAGTTTTCAGGCATTGCAATTTTTGCTAGAAGACAACTAACCTGAATGCCATTACTGTTGTACCTAACAACTGCACCAGTGTACAAGGGCACCTTCTTATCACTGGAAATCAACAACTACCCACCAAGAGATAAATCCTTTTTAAGCCATGTCTACTTGAACACGTGTGTGAGCTTATGCGTGACCACTTCTGTACATCATCTGGCACAGCTGTGAATGCATCTATCTAAAGTTACTACAATGCATGCACTGAAAATAACAACCACCACCATGGATTTTGGCACATCAGCAAGTACATATTAAACTGTTGTTTGAAGGATTAAAATGAAGGGAACTCTGGTGGGGTTTATTTTATTGTTTTCTATTTATTGTTGTGTATTTACGCAGGCAAGTTCAAAAATGTTTCTAACTATGGAAAAAAGACATTGAAACAAGATTTATTATGATCCTTAGATTCTGGGAGAATCCCAGAGCCTTGACATGAACCCCAAGGATGAGATGATTTTTAACACTACCAAAGAAGCTTACATTGTAGAAAAAGAATGACACCTGCAACCACATTTTCATCTTGGAGCTTTAGACAACCCTTAGATTAGAAGAATTCATGGGAGGAACTTTCTCAGAATCCATGACTAAAGTAAGGTTAATTTTAATTAGATACCACAATAGCAAAAAGTGGCCTAAAGAAAAAGTGCAAGAGCAGAAAAAGGAAAATCACATTCAAAACACACAGAGCTAACTTTACAGTAGACATAAAGTTTCTCTAGAAAGCTCCCCTTACTGTTCTCTAAACTTTGCAGAACACATATTGTTTCTTGGGGTGATACTGAATATTTTAACTTTATTGACAGAACTCTCCAGAAATACCTCTGAGATAGATATATATATAGATAGATAGATAGATATAGAGATATATATAGATATATAAAAAGAAAAAGAAAAGTACTATCTCTTTGGGCAGGGTTGAAACAAGAAGAGAAAACAAAGAAAAGCAATGCTTATCTTCCAAGGAATGCCGAGAAATGGATTAAACATGATTAAACATGATGGGGCACAAATCCAGGCACCCCAAAACTCCAGTATTTTACTCTTTGCTCTCCCAGCTTAAAAAATCAAATCCGTTTCCACTGTATCATTTATTTTTATTTAGGAAATGTTGAAAGAATGCCACATGAATGTGATTTTTAAATTATGCTCTTTCTACATACCAGAGTGTGAAGAAAATAATTTAAGAAAATATCTGCAGAAAAACATTTTACATATGGTAATACAATAACGACCATATATTCTTTAGACGAGGAAGACCTGTACAACATTTGCATTTCAAAGACTCTGTCATTCAAGAAAACTCTGATAATGTGCACGGCTCTATGAGTTTTATGCAAGTACAAGTTACCTTTTATTAAGAAGAATCCTAAGTGTTTTGAAGAGTTATTTTGTTAAATCCCTTATTAAATTCAGGAGAGGCTTTCTGAGAATCTTTGGTAGTCAATACAGAACCCTAGCTCATAAAGCTGTGAATTAAGATCCAAACTTGATCATTTTAGAGAGCAATAGATCTTTTAAAATAATACTTAGCATTTATTACCTACACTAATTAAGCTTCAACATGCCTGTGAGGCAGGCTAGTAAAATCTCATTTTACAGACAGGAACATTTACAGCAGGCAGAAAGGTTATGTACATTGTCACTGATTAGAAAGAAAAATCTCTGACCCACAGTTGGAATTCTTTGAGCAAATTGGGAGCACACATCCACACTGTCAAGTTCCTCCTTCAACTTACAGTTTGCATTAAACATGGAACAAGGAAAAGTTAGACAAATACAGAAACGCATACATACTCTCAAATCAAAAAACACTCCAGACAAAAAATGTTTAAAATGGTCAACAGCATGTCTGTCTTACTACCACTTTGTCAAGTTAAAGGAAATGCGAAGTTGAAGGAAAATGGAGAGACATAGGTAAGTATTGACAATATTAAAAATGCTGAATCCTGTCTAGATCCATTCAAGGACTTGAGGATAGTTTTTCTTATTAGAATTCTGTGATTACCTGTCAAGGGTCAGAGACAGTAGAGAAGAGCTCACAGAAGCAATGTTGGATTCTACTGAGTAGAAAAATATCCCTTAGGGAACTAGTTTGCTCTTTTCTGAAGCAATACAGAAAGCATTTGGTGTTCTCTTGGACAGAAAGAACAGTCTATTTGTGGTGTTTGTTCCCATCTGAAAGAGTGACTTGTTTACTAAGTCTTTCCAAAGTCAGCTGTATGAAGAGCTGGTCCTGTTGCTAACTTCACTGGGATGTACCCTGCCTAGTGCACACACTGCTGCAGGAGTGATGGGCAGGTGAATGTGCCACTTACAATGACAGATGGCCTCTGAGATGAGGGATCTGAAATACACTCCATTGTGGCAATTTATGTAACACCCACAGTGGTGCTGTGCAGGAAAGAAAAGATTTAAATGTTAGCATGACAATTCTGTTTAAATTCTTTTATGTACAAGAAGATCTCCACCTGCATGCAAAGCTAAACATGCTTTAGATTAACTAAATACTTCATCATGTTTTGAAGAAATCATTGTGTAGAAGGATTGCAAACACTGTTGTTCAATAAAACATGGGCAATCACCTCTAACTCTACCTGCAGCCCCTCCCACCTCCCAAGGAAGTCTTGTACTCAGGGTAGCAAAACAGTACAATAGAATTGGAACCAAACAAAAAACCCACGAGGCATCCCAGGTCTTACATGTCCAACAGCGTGTATCCAAATATCCCAAAAGAGTGCCTCGAAAATTGCTATTGCAGCACCTGAGAAGTGCAGAGACCTGCCAAAGTCTTGGGTCTTCACAGAATGAGAGAGACTCAGCCTGCAAAGAATCTGTGGACATTCTGTTGGTCTTCTCAGCTAAAGTGGTATTTGTTTCAATGGATTCACACATGCTTAGGATTTAGAATCAAGAAGGGTAGGTCTGGGTTTTTGCTAAAGAAAATTGAATCTTTTAATAATCTACAACATTTTCTCCTGTTAAAGATATGGACTCATTTTTGCCACAATCATTAAATATGTCAGGCAAAGTAAAGAGATGAAAGGGCAAAATTTTACATGAACTAATAAAACTCAAAGCAGAGACAGGCATTTCCATACTGATTTTGATTAAACCAAATCACAGAAAGAAAGTCTCATGCTAAAATATACTTGCCACCTCCTTAGGGCTGTTGTCAGTGCCTCTCTTGCATCCCTTTTACATTTGTCAAGAGAGCAAAATAACCACAGAAGTGAAAGTATAAACACAACACTGAATCGAGATAATTTGAAAGTTTACAACTCTAGCATGCTAAAAGGCGAACAAACATAATTTAAGACCAAGATAATTTTACTTTTCTCATATACTTGTTTGTTTATTTGTTTAAATGACACCTGCTTCATTTCCCCATTTGGTGGAAGAACTTTCAAAGAAGGCAGCAGTGTACTAAGAACATAATCAAAGCTTTGAGCAAATTTGAAGTAACTGGTCTGCCTAGGCAATGTGCGTACAGTTTGTAAAATAAACACCATGTAGTTTGTTGATATCAACAGGTAGAGAGTTTTTCCATAGCTACAGAGAGGATGGTTCCTTAATTATTACAGAATAATAGTGAGCAACACTGACCACATGAAGCAGTGGAGGAATAGGATGACACACAGCCCAGTCCCTGTCTGTAATACAAAGACAGTACTCCCTTGATACAAGGAGTATTTCTTTCAGCCTAGGCTTTGAGATATTTCAAGGCTGGGATTTGAAACATGGTTCAATGGTAGCCTGAATCTTATAGATCATGACTCTCAAATTGTTGCTTATGCCTCTAAACCAGTAGCGAGTCAGAATCTTCTCTCAACATTATTCAAAGAAAGCCTAAATGAGATTACTGCTCTTCTGTGCTTATACTTGTATATTCTGAAGAAGATTAATGTCTCAGCTTTTTATTACATTTGCATTCTATGTACTCATTCCATGGAAATAATGCATTAAGTAGTTAGCATATAATTTGGGTGCATATCAAGCGTGCATCCTACTCTCAACATTGGCTTCCCACATTAACATTATTGCTAGACACTGAAAAAGATTAACTACGTTAAGTGAAATAGTCTCAGTAGCCTTAAAATGATCATAACAGATCTACACCATATCTTCAAATTGCTTTTCAAAGCCTGGTTTCTATTTTTATAATCAATTTCCTAACTAAACTACATTCGTCATTATGAAAACAAATCAAGTCATACACACATTTTTGTCTCCTTGTGACAGACATTGCTTGAGAAAGGAACAACTAGTTTCATCCTCCAGTAAACAGCTGGTATCCTTAGATAAGAGAATCTCTGCACGTGGCCAAGCTTCCAATATTGTGAAAAAATGATGCACTACAAAGAAAAAGACAACAGAAGTCCCAAGTGCTTACATGAGACAACACAATTTATAACCAATATTCATAGCGTAACTTAATTATCACATCTTTTTTGTATTCTGTCACTAAACTGCAACCACAGCTTCCTTTGGCATCATTGGATTTGTTCCTGGGAAAATAAAAGGCATCACAACAGGAAATATCTTTCTTTAGTATGAGCAAATCAGAGGAGAATGATTGAAGGATAAACTTAAGCAATAATTAAGCTTTGATATGTGACAGTTCACCCTTCATGACTCAGTCATAAGATCTGCATGTTCTGAAAAGTCAGAGCCAAGTTCAATCCCACTACAAATTTAGCAAGTATCTCAGGGTAGAACTAGAGTGTCTGATTGTCATTTTAGCATAAATACTGTAAGAGTAATTCAAATTCCCTGCTTAGAAATTTTATCGCTATATTGAATAATTTTAAAGATATGCCTTCTATAAAACAATGACTCATTCAGATATCAAACTGGGCAAACATATTAAACAAAGGCAAATAAATAATAAAACTTAAATGGAGATAATTATTGTTCAAAGTCACATTCTGGATGATTTATAGGAATGGCGTATAAAAGGCCAAACAACCAGCTTGCAGTGACCACACATGCACCTCTTTCAAAATAAATTTATGAGAAAAATATCACTTTGTGATGAAACAGTAGAAAGTAGGAGATTTCTTTGTGAATATAACCCCTTTCCCGTTTTAGTATGGGGAAAAAGAGAGAGACATAGGATATGTTAAGTGAATTCTTTAAAAAGTACTTTCCACATCTTCCGCCAATGTAAAAGAAAAACTGAAGAACATTCTACATATACTTAACCTACACTAGACTATCACAATCCTTCCTAAATAAGGGAAAGAGTACTATAATCTCCTTATTGGCTCCCTGCTTTACTTCGGGATGCTAGTTAAAAAGAAATCACCAAAGAAGCTGTTGTCCCTTCTGTGCTGTGCACCATACTCTTGGCAAGCTAGGCAGGAACAAAAAAGCAGGCATGGTCCTCCTTCAATTAAGCACTCAGGGCAGACAAAGTAGCCTTCAGCTTCCATAATTAAAGAAGAAAAAGGCAATTGGCTCACAGGCCATAAACTCTTGCTGAAAGAGTAGCTAAGATATGAAAAGAGCAGGAAGAACTAAAGATCCAGATAACAAAGCTTCCAAGTAGAAAAAAAAAGGAACAAAAAAAGAGGAACAAAGAAAAATGATGAATATAGAGAATTATCAAGAAGGGCATTTTAAACTCTTTTTTGTTGTTGTTCCTTTCTAATAAATTCCAGTTTGTTTTGGATTTTTAAGCAAACATAATCACTCTTTAGGGATTCTAGATAATTTTCTGGTTTAAAGTAAAAATTTAAGCTTTTGAACATTCACATCAACAATAATGAATTACACGTCTAATATATCAGTCAACAATACCCAGCCATGACTTTGGCTATACTGTGTCTCATGTCATTCTGGAGGTGCTTTTTAATTGTTATCTATTGAAGTATGATAGACGACAGCTCATAATAGATGGTTGCAAAATATGTTTTCCACACTCATCAGGAAAAGGTCATTGTCCTCAGGGTCTGCTTGTGGGATGGAAACACGGATCTGGGACTTTATGAGTTTGACTATTGATAAATATCTTACCACTAAGAACTGTCCAGGAACACCCACACACATAAAGGGAGCAGGAAAAAGAGTAGGTTACTGCTTCCTCTGATCTGAAGAAAAAAACTCCAAACCACATTCTCCATTTCTTTGGGTTACTTATGAAATAAGGTGTTGATTTCACATACTGTAAATCCCTAAAGGACCAGATGTTGCATTGACTGGGTGAAAAAAAATCACAAGAATTCACAAGAAAAATGACATTCTTAGGGGCCATGAGAAAATGGAAAGAAGGAGAAAGATATTGAAGTCATAGAGTCATATTTGTTCTTTACCTATGCAGTAAGCAGAGATCTTTAAACAGAAGCTGCCTTTACAGACTCCCTACAATGATACACCAGTAGACTCATCTGGTCCAACACTTCATCTGGAAAACACCTAAAGCTCACTGCTGCTGTCATCCTGCAAAAAGATTCAAAAGATTTTATCAGTCCAAAAAAGCCAGCACAAAGAAATTTATCCTGATCCAACCAGAAGCATCTGCTCACACTGTCTGCCAGTCTGTTCTGCAGACCTAGTAAAAATGTACAGCTGAAGAGACAGACTTAATTTCAAATGCATTAAATCATAGCCAGACTGCCATTTGGCATAATGAGAAAGACCTTCCCCACTCCTTTTCTGTTTATGTATAAAAATGCATTTGTATTGCTATCATTATTTAGACTGACTGACCTTGAGGGTTTGTGGGTTTTTTGTTTTGTTTCTGTTCCTTTTTAATGTGTATGCTGCATAAAAAAAACACTGCACAGCGTGATACAAGTGAAGACTCGGATAGGATGAGTTCTCTGGTTTGGTAAAATAGTACATCATGGTTGTGCTGCTGTCCGTGATGGGATGAACTGCTGTTTTAGGCTGCTCCTTTTCAACATATGTAAAAATAACTGATTAATTTATTTCAGTTAATGACACTTATATGTTCTTCTCATAAGCATTTTAACACATGCTCCCCCCACTGCATTCAGTTTCCTGAAGTATTATATGACTGCTGTGGCACTGCAGCTGGAAGGCTGAGCAAAGCTTCTTTCAGAACATTAGCTTTCTGAGAAACAGAAGCACATCACCTGTGAAGGCCATCTTCTGTCTGATTTCTAACAGCAGCCTCTGCTACTGAAGTCCTTAGACTGAGATGAACACAACGTATGCACAACACAGTTGAAACCAAAATGATAATTAATGCCTACGAGGACATTGGATTATCATTCCTTAATATTTAATGATGATTATGAATGGTCATGGTCCCAGAAAACCTCTTGTGTAGGAGAAAAGCTGCACCTCATGAATCAGGGCAGCCCACACAGAGAAGACTGTGTGTGTATGCACCACACAGGCCATAGCCAGGACTGTACACACACATCTATGTTACACAGAGATGTAAAATCCTCATGTTAACAGCTCCTCAGCACATTCACAGCCAACAAAAGTGTCATGCCACATCAAGCTGTGATGACTGGCCTGTGTTTTCAGAGACCTCCTTGTCTGAAACGGGGAAACACTTCGAGAATTCTAAAGCACACCAGCCAAAACGAAGGAAGCAAAGTTGGAGCGAAAGTGTTGTGTACCATGAAACCAAGAGACAGCTATGAGTAACTCAGTTTACAAGAGAGATGGAAACAAGCACCAGTTGCTAAAGACATGCCAAACTGATATAGAGTGAAAAACAAACAATGCCAGGGAATGTGAACAAAAGGAGTCATAAGTGTCTGTCTGGAGTACTGAGGGTTCTTCTTTCACCTTACTCGCAGTGTGTGTTGTGGTGGATTGCGCAAGGCCTGGCTCTGAAAAGAATTTCTGAAATATATTGTATTACCTGCAGAATCTGTTGGGTAGAAAGCAGTCTGATTTGAGTTTATAGCCCCTGGAGACATGTATTTAAATTCAAGCCAAAAGTTATTCCCATGGCTTTAAAGTCTTCTGTTGCTATATCTGAGAGAGTTTTGACAACTGAAATTTAGATCTTTGAGAAAAGATTCACTTTGAGGTGGTGAATAAATGTCTCTGAATATAACACCACAGGGGTCCTCCTCACAGACTGAAAGATACCCAAATAACAGTTCTAGACCTGTTCTTTCCTAGTATTCTTTCTGCTATCTTTCTATAAAAAGGAAAAGTCACCACCTTTAATTCATTTTTAGGAAATAAAATGGATCACCTTATTAATATTGAGAAGAAGCAAAAGTTACCATTCTACTTAATGAACTGCAGGGGACACAAAGAGTTCTGAGGGCACATTGTTGAACTGTTTGGCCTTCAATTAGCCATTCTTTAACGAACCTCTGGAATTACATTGTTGTAATATATCCTCTTCTTTGACCAATATTAGTAATATTATATCACAGCCTATTTGCTATTCTTTTCCAGTGGAAACAAAGGAGAAAACCACTTTCCTCTCCTTTCTTTCTTGCACTTCTTAATAAAAATCAACAAATGCAAGTCTCCTCCTCATTATTAGCCACTTTTGGAATTCACATCCATTAGGGAAGGAATGGAGGTCTCTTAATTATTCACTTTTCATACGTTAAACAACTCAGCTTTCCAACTTCTACAGAAACAAAATGACAAAAGAAAGGTGAGATATTTAGGCTGCTATTGCAGTTCATGAACCTTAAGACAGGAGGGGAAAATTTACAATTTCAGGGAGCAGCAAAAGCGTCAAATACTGAATGGGAGTTTATTTTCTGAAATCCGAGCAGAAGCTCTGGAGTTGCAATAGGTCTATTACAAGACTTGAGAATGTTAAAGCATCCTCAAAGTTGAATTTTCTCCAGCTCAGTTTTCATTCACCTCTACTTTCCCACACAAAGTATCACCTCCTCCCTTTCCCCTGAGAGCATTAGTCACTAAGATCAGAATTGTCATCAGAGCTGCAATGTTCAAACCCACATTTTCTCTTCTGATGGTAGTAAATCTCACTGTATGGGTTTCAGAAGTGGCCAGTAAGAGACAAATCCTACTTGGGATAATTTCCTACTGGTGCCAGTTCCACATGTCCTGGTTCCACTCTCTCACCATTTCTCAACAGGGAAGGAAGAGACATTAATTAAACTCTATTTACATTGATACACTTCTCTGTAGAGAGACAGGTTATGACAGAGCCCTGCCTGAGGCACAGAGGCATCCTGCAGCCTTCCGCCTGGCCTGGATCAGCTGCTGGGAAAAGAGCTGCAAGGAACCTGCCTCTGCCCCTCAGCTTAGGAGCTGTATTTAAGCTCCAGCCCTTGGCCTGTTCCCGTGCTATGCTGTAGGCAGACCTGCATCTTGCTGCTTCTTGCATGACCGCATCTCCATCAGCCCTGGTCTTGCAAAGAGGTTCCCGGCCCGGGGGAGGGATGCTCCCCACGAGCAGAGGCTCCAACGAGCAGGGACGCAGCAGCAGAGGGCAGCACACTCAATGCTGAGGACACCTCTTCAGTCCTCAGAAGTGAGGAAAAACCCTGAGAAGAACTTTAAAAAGCCCTTCTACACGATCTCATCGCCAGGCTTGCACTAGCCAGCACAACTCACGAGCAGAAATATGCAGAGTGCAGTTGAACTACATGACAGTTTTTAATTTATAAACTTCAGTTCTATAATTTCTATTCAGTGTGTTGGCAAATAATAATTGTGGCTGATAACAAAATTGCTTGCATGGGGGGGGTAATGATATGTGAGCTGTGTGTGATGAAAGGGAGGAAGATAAGGCTGCGATGCAGACCTGAGTGAAGCATAGGATATCAAATGACTCAGCTGCTTATTTCCTTGCCATTTGCTCTTGTGTCAGAGCAACACAGTCTAGCACATCTCACTCATGCCTGGTGACATTTTCCGGATGTGTTGTTTCATATTTACATTTCAAAACATATACACAGTTAACATTAAGGTTACATCAATATCATCCCCAGTCAAGACTCAGGAAATGAAAACCCACTTCTACTAATTGAACTGTATATCTGATCCTTTAATCATTGCTATTAGCATTGTTTAGCTATTGACAGTGCACAGAAGGCAGTGTATACCTTGCAAGGAAAATAATTTCTTCCATGCAGAGCAAAACAAATGGTAATATAATAAGATTCAGAAATCTACTGGGGAAAAAATCTATACGTGTAAAGAAGCTGAGCTAGGGTTACCTTGAGAACATTCACTTTTCCATTTCCTGACTTGAATTTCAAAAAAAAAATTTACTTTTATTAGAAAAATTAGACCAAAGTTAAGAGCCTTTCAATTTGTTTCTCTTCTAAGAGGCAGACAAGCACCATCACAGATAAGACTGCTAATCTCCAAGTTCTGGTTCAAACAATGTACAAACTCAAATAGTTCCTCAGTTTTTCTAATTAATTAAGATGGAGATTTCAAACAGAGGGACATCTGCCTTATTATACCTTTATAAGATGTGAGAGTCAAATGTTGTGTTCTTTCCAAAAGAATTTGAAGGAGAAAAGGAGGAGACTTCTGCTCTTATTCTAGTTTCAGCTTCTACTGTATCATTAAGATAAATAAATAAGTGTTTTAAAAACGAACTTTACTACCAGTTTCTGAGTTCCACCAGAATTACGCTCATTCATTACAAGAAATTATCTATGAATCACTACAGTACAACAGTCTGGGGTGGGACAATGACTCAGTAAAAGGCAGCAATGAAAGCCAGCCTATCTACCTATTTATATCACATTTATCATAATAGCATACATTTTCCTTGGAACTATAATTTACTGTGAATGACTCCCACTTCCCATACCATATGACAAGGAAGCATTAGAGGTTACATTTATTTTTTATGGGTTTTTTTACCCAGTTCCCTAGTTAAACAGGTTGATGAAGTCAATACTATCTCCCCTGTCAGCCTGCTTACCACCCTCATTAATCACTTTCTGAACTGTTAGTTTTGCTGAAATTTAACTTTGGGGTGGAGAGGTTAAACACACTTTTCCCACAGGTATTGTCAAAAGAGACTTCTGGTGAAAGGGAGAGACCTCGAACACACACCCCTACAGAGGCACAGACTGTGGCCTGAATGTATGTGCCAGAGAAGCCAAAACGGGGAAAAGCTCAGGCACAAAACCTATGAAAAGTTCCAATCAATGTTTACGTCATTCCAAGGCTCCAAAGTAAAATTAACCACAAGATAAATCAGTAGAAGGGATTTCATTAGTACGAGGGGAACTGGTAGCAAGGAAATAATGGCTGTTATTACTTTACAGGGGGTACGAGGAAGAGAAATGGTTTTCTTACACAAGAAATATTGTGTTTATCATGTAGTGGAAAAAGAGAAATAAATGGTAAAATGGTGCTATTGTAAAGAACTTTGTATTTCTTTTGTATCTGCTGGAAGGAAATAAATCCTGTCATACTGTTGATTTTTAACAGCATTTCATTAAGCATTAAGAGAGGATATTGCCAGCTTATTCTCTTTCGAATACCTGTTTGCCAAAAAAAGGGAGAATTAGAAAAACAAAGACACTATTCTTACCCTTACAACTTAATAAAAGCCTTCTATGCATTGAATGGGGACTGCTGCTTGCATTAGTATAGATGACTAAGGGGAATCCATAGCTAAATGAAAATAAAATTTTAAGACATTTTGCCAAGTATACAGCTAAAAGTATTTTAAAACTATAAGAATCCCATGTTCTACATAAGAATATATATATATATTTGTGGTTTATTATTTTAGTCCCTTATCTTTCTTTATAATCGTGTTCATTTTTAAAAGAAATGCTGTTGTTTCAACACCCAGGTGGTAGCATGTGGATCACACAGATTTTTAAGGTTATCACAGAGGCAATGAAACAGTCAAGATGGGATTTTTTAAGCTTAAGTTATAACTAAACTTCTACTATACATCAAGAAATCTCATAGGAAGCAAATCAAACTTTCAAAGGAAGACCAATATTGCCTGTCAACAAAAACAGACTTGTCAGAATTTATAGATGCACAAAACATCAGAAAACAGAGGACAGACATAAGCTAAAAAACAACCTTTTAAGAAATTATTGCTAATTTGATTTGGTTTGACAGTTTTAAATGGTTCTGTGAATCACTATTCTGTATTTAGCAGCTACTATTATTTCTATTTTAAGTCATTGATAGAAATTTGGTTAATGTGTGATCCCAATAGAATCACCCAGCACTGTTTTGTCCTCAGATAGCAAGAGAATAAATGGAGCAGACAGGCTCCAGAGGAGACACTATGATTCCTTCAAGCTTATTAAACCTCTACAGTGAAGAACAGCCCTAAGGCACACAGCAGAGAAATCTTACCAAGCAGGTCTTCTGAGGTGTGTTACTTCTTTGTAAAACTGTGAGCGTTCTCTAGGAAGCTCCACACCGGGCTGTTCCTGCTGCTGCTCGTGTCCAGCTCCTGCTTAGGGCTCACACCAAGAGTTCCTCAGTTGAGACCCGTTTGCTGTGAGACAGGGTGTACTTACAGCTGTGTGCTCACCAACCCATAGGATGCCTGGACTGCTGCAGGTGAGTCACAACCCAGATACATGTCACAGGCCCCTGAGAAAGGAACTTTTGGAACTGCTGTTTGGGTCATAAAAATGAGAGTATCGTCAGGAGGGATGTGGGGACAATGCACCAGAAGCAGGTGGTATGCAGTTCCTTGACTACAAAAGGCAAAGAGAATGATGAAGGAAAACCCCTCCAGAATGTCATTTCCTCAGAAGATTCACTTTTTTTCCTTAAAACATGTGCCTAAAATTTAAAATATTTGTATTTGCAGCAATCCTACCATAATAAGCTATTAAATATGAAATGAAATGCCGTTTCCTTCTCTCCACTTTCCCCTTCACTGGCTTGAGTCATGAAGACTGATTTGCCCTACTCACATGGGACTGCCATGGTGCAAACCTTGTCTTCCCTGGGAAGGAAAACCAACGCCTCAGCAGAGATACAGTTCAAAAGGTGATTAAAGGTACTGCGCAAAGCACCTCCGTGCCACAGCCCTTCAAAACCCCACACCATCACTAAAGACGTCACAGTACTTCAGTTTTTCATTTAAAAATAAGCCAAAATGGTGTATCTGTCAGAGTGGTCTCCAGATTGCTGCCTAGAAAAACAACAAGGAGGCTGCCAGACCTGTCCCTTACTGTGCCACGCACAACCACGCTATGGACAGTCAAGGACAGAACTTCAGATGCCTGGGAACAGCCATAACTTAACTTGAAGGTTGCTGAGATGACAGTAGCAGAGAAAGAGAAGAAAAGTCATGCCAAAATGTATCTTGCTGACTTCGGAAGCAAAATTGAAACAATCTTCAGGTTGTTTCAAGACTGACTCACCCACAACAGAAGGATGTAGTAGGAGTGCAATATGCTAATAGAGCATCCCTTTTATTGGTATGCAGATGCACAGAATTACAAGCATAAAGACGTTGGGATGTACCTGAAATAATATATTTTCTCCCTATAAAATATTTATGACTGATCTAATCTTACATTAAATGTTTCTTAATAATGGCAAACATTTGAGGCAATTTAGTTGGTGAATTGCTAGGAAATGTCATGAAACTAAATGCTTAAAATGTAGAAATTACCTTTAAGTCATCTCATTTGAATGAAATTATAAAAAATTATGTTCTATTCATTATTTTATGTATGTTTTATTATAATAATATGGTTTAGTTTATGTAAGAAAAGGATCCTAATTAGATCTTTCTTAAATAGATACAAGTTTATCAGTTAGCGTATCCTGGGTAAACCGTTCCAACTAATGCAGCTATTGCTGCTAATGCCGTGTTTTAATTCTTTCCAGTTGCTAGAGGAGTTATTTATACGCACAGCATGGAGGCCTATACTCATGCTTGTTTGACTGCACATGAAAATAAAGGACATTCAAGTAGAGAGAGACGGTAGAAAATTAACAATTTTAAATCTCAAACCAACCCACATTTTCAATAAAAGAAAAGACAAATAGATGAACACACCACGATAAATAAAACATGTGCTTTGACATCTCCTAGATTTAGTAGACAAATTGATTTATATCTCTCAAGTAAGAGACAACAAGGAATACTTGCATTTTGAAAACTGGCACACTACTTAGAAACCAGAATGTTTTTATTTAATTATGATAATTGTCTATTAACATTCTAATGCATGCTGAAACATTAGAAGCTCTTCATTTCTTGCCTTTCTTCTCCCATTATGACAGATAAATTCGTCCAAATTCCCTTCCTTCCAACTCCTTTCTGTCAACACAGATGAAGTTAAAGAAAATCAGTGAGAAAAAGAAGAGGAGGAGAAGTATTTTGTTTTAAAGTGTCAGTGCCTATGTTACAAATTCACAAGTATCAAAATAAATGAGGACAACTGACGAATTATATACGTGATTCACCAGCAAACAATCCTCACTCCCAGCCCAAAAAAATCCTTAGTTCTCTCTGAAAACACTAAATGCTGTTTCTACATTCCTGTCTCAAAAACACCGTATCTTTTTGTCTTAACACTTCAGCCTGATTTCTGGGGAAATTAGGCTTAATGAGATAATGATTTTTTCTAGGTATGGTGATTTTTTAACCCGTTGGCCAAATATAATCAAATCTGAGAGTGGGATAGTGATCTCATGTCTAAATAGTATTTGAGGCATTTTATGATATCAATAGCTTATGGTGGTAAGGTCAGCACACTTTGGAACACAAGCCAACATCTCCTCAAATACACATGCCTGCTGAAATCCAACAGTAAGCTCTGTCAAAAAAAATCCCAAAGAGAAGGGTTTGTGTACTTTTATTTCCCCCTTATTCTTACTTGTAATGAAAGACAGATTTCTTTAAATTTTAACAGTAAAGAAAATGGTGAAACAGTAGCTTTTCCACCAGAATTTTAAGGACATGTCACTTGGTCATTCTGGAATTTCCATTCAAGTTTTAGCACATTATTATCACAGTTCATAATGTAAGTATTATATTTCTCACTTACTCATGATGTATTATATACATAAGACTATCTTTTACATATATGAATATGTATATATACACACACATTTGCACATCAACATGTGCCAGTTGAAACACTTCATCTTCTCTTAACTAAAAGATTTTCTGTTTGTACTATAACATAGCAGTTTAGCATTTCTAGAAACAATCAGATTTCTGAAACCACTGTGAAAGGAAGCTCTTCTATAGCACTTCTTACAAGCAGTCGCATGGAAAAGACGAGGTGTAATGGGTACAAGTTCCTCCTGAGGATCTGATTGTTCACACAAGGAAAATTTTTCACAATGAGAACCATCAGGCATTGGAATAACCTCCCCAGAGAAGTGGTGATTTCCCCAACACTGGACACTTTGGCTGGACAGGGTGCTGGGCCATCTTGTTGAGACAGTGCTTGTGCAAAGAGCGGTTGGACCAGGTGATCCTTGAGAACCCTTCCAACCTGGTATTCTTTGACTCTGTGATTAGGAAAAAGTTCTTCACTAAAAAGGTGATTAAGAACTGAAGCAAGCTCCCCAGTGAAGTCATGGCCCCAAACCTGTCAGTGTTCAAGAAGTGTTTGAACACTCTTAGACATATGGTTTAACTTTTTCCTTGCTCCATGTGGATTCAGGAGTTGATCCTTGCATCCCTTCCAACTCAGGATAGTCTATGATTCACTATCATGGGTTCCTGGACAAATGTCAATCAAAAACACATGCCAAATAGATTTCTCTGGTGAAAATAAACACACATAGGTTTGATACACACAAAAATCAGGAACTTGAATAGTTCACAACATAAAATATACACAAGGCAATGTAATACACATAAGTACATACAAGCCAAAGACCCAAATAAGGGGAATAGTCCTAGTCCTCATCACACCATGCCTTTCAATTGTCACTCACTGGTTTCAGAAGCAAGCTCTTTATTCCACTTTAAGGAATAGTTACTTTTCTGTATTGTTTTTAGCTATAACATAATACTGTTCAGCTCTCTCAAGCTATTCATCGGCCACTCCCTTCTTTGGCTCTCGACATATTATAAACCCACTCTGTGTCCTTTCTATTTAATTCCAGTCTGTATAAAGAGTGGACTCTCCCAAATATTACAGCATATGAAAATCTAGAAATATTTTCCACCAATTTGAAGATAAAAGGAGATGGAAAAAAAAATCTACACAATCTTAAGGACTAAGATCAGAATTATCTTACATGACTAATACAAAATGCAAACTTCTGTAGATTTAGGAAAGCAGCTTTAGATTCAGGGCCCATTTTTGAGGCAATATGGTTTGTTATAAAAATGGATAAAGAATAATAGAGAAAATGCTAGAATAGAAGCATTTTCTCAGTGTAATTTCCTTTTCAGCTTCTTCCGCCTTACAATTAGATAGCGGAAAATACTTAAATAATGATAGGAGGTATTATCACTTTAAGTATAAAGGAGGTTATAATTTAGCAACACTACTACTCTGCTGAAATTCAAGAAATTTAATTCATGATACACCAAAATAAAAGATCTCTGCTTATGAAAATAACATTAGCAAGCATACTTCCCAATAATGAATCCTGGGTTGCACATTTTAAACTGATTCCCAAGAGTAGCAGTGTTGGTTCTCTAAAAAAAAAATAATTCAGAAAACTGAGTAACATTAATTTTCT
The DNA here is from genome assembly GCA_013397975.1 of Machaerirhynchus nigripectus. Taxonomy (NCBI): domain Eukaryota; kingdom Metazoa; phylum Chordata; class Aves; order Passeriformes; family Dicruridae; genus Machaerirhynchus; species Machaerirhynchus nigripectus. The sequence continues at coordinate 1,379,874 of VZRQ01003237.1, read as the reverse complement.
TAAAGCAAAATGAATAGACGGCATGAGTACATTTACCCTCCCTTGGACAATCCATTTCTTCACATGGACAAGTCTAAAGCACCTTGATCCCTCTGTCTCTTTTAATCACTTTTTCCTAGACAGAAAAATAGCAGATGTAATGAACCAAAAATAAAATTACAGATCTCAAATTAAACAAGAGACCTATTTAAAATAAAAAAAGTTATCCATTTATCACTACAAATTTGACACTACTGTGCCAATATGAACTAGAATTTCAAACCTTGTGGTCAATGAAGCATAAAATAGATTGTCAGAAATACTCTCTGAAATATGAATCCACTGAAGAAAAAGGCTTGAAAAAACCTAAGATAAGTTAAGAGAATCAAAATTGTCTGAATACACCTCCAAAAAGTCTCCACCCCCCTTTTTCAATTCATAAATGGCTTTCTCCTAGTGACTGTTTCATAGAAGTATTAAAAACAATCTTCTGACTTCTACATTTGAAAACACCGAGCATTTCTGTGGAAAGCTAAATCACTTTTTATCTGGAAATTATTTACTCTGTAAGAGAAATGAACAGCAAAATAAAAAGCTTTCCCCCACACTGAAGCAATCTTCTTGGAAAATTCAGCAGGCTGTGTCATGAAGGCCATGGTGTACTAACCAAAATGTTGTATGAAGTAGAACATTACCACAAAAATTACAAATGAAGAGGCACATTAAAATTAACTTTTTGCAGCTTTAACTCAAAACGGAAATAAGAAAAACCTGAGGAAAAAAATCATACATATTACGTGCCAGTTGAAAACAGTCATTCCTCAACAAACATCTGGATTTGTGACAGCCTGAGTCCCACTGCTCCTTATCATTAAGGATAAAGATGGCTACAACCAAGCTGCAGTGGCTCTCTTGCCAGGTTGGTTGTCTCAGACATATATATAGATATATATATATATATATATATCCTCCATAGGTCTACTTCCAGGGTACCTAGACAAAACCAGGGTATGAAGTGCTGTGTACCCCTCTTAGATCACATTTTGGCCAAGGTGGTTTTGGCTCTGCCGATACTGTTCTGTGGCTGAGCTACTCCTCTGTTTGTGATCATCCTTTTGCTATTTAATGAGAATGCTACAGAACTAAAGTAATCCAATCCTAAAATAAGAGCAATTATGTTAAGAAGGTAAGTGAGAACAGATATCTCTTTACCTTTATACAATCCCTAATAAAAATAGTAATTAAAAAAAGAGAGTATTTAGCAAGCTTTGAGTTTTTCCTTATCCTTATAGTTCAATAAAAATGATCACAAGCTAATTAATCTGTGATATACTAAATAATGGGGAGGAGGGGAATCTGTACATTCTAACCATATTTTTCCCTGTGAGAATAAGCAGAATGGAATAGAATATGAAAAAGACATATTGAAACCTCTCTGGAATTATTTATAAATAAGCCAAAATTAATACGGAATGAAACAGCAGCTGCACTCACATTGGAAAAAATCAGTCATCTCAGAACACCCAACTGTGGCTTCATTCAAAACACCGAGTCTCCAAAACAGAATTCCTGAATTTGTAAACAATCTCTCACCTTTATTTTGGCCAGTGCAGAACACTGGCTGGTGAGGGAAGCATTCAAACTGCAAAGAAATTGGACTCACTGCCTCTAAAAGATGGCAAAAATTCAGACTTAAACCAACCCTGCTTCTTGATGTCAGCATATGGAGGGATGTATTACTTGCAGCTGGAATTGGGGAATGTCCGACCACTGACAGAAAAAGACCTGATGACCCAGTAGAAGAAAGGGAATGCAATAATTGCCCTTTCATTGTGCAGCTACTAGAAGGCACTCTAACACTCCAGGTGTTTTTTTGACATATTTTTCCCTCCATCTCCCCCACTCCATTAGTTCCTGTAATGACATGATACTCAGAACACTTTGGTCCAAAACTTTTTCCACATCTGGAATCAGGAAAATATGAGTTTGGGCTTTTGTTTCCTAACTGACCCCATCTGACAAAGACTGGAATCTTTTTGCAATATTTACAGTGATTCAGAGGTAGGGTTTTAGGAAGCATGATCAACATTGATTTGAAAATCTGAGAGGCAATCTAGAATGAGTATCCCACTGCAGCTTTCAGCCCACATTCAGAGGCAAAGACATCCAATAATTCTCAGCAGTAAGCCCCACGACTGTAAATATAATGGCAATCTGAAATCTTCATGAGTTTCCATTTAGTATTCTTACACCGTAAGTAGGAACACGATATTTACCAGTGATTGATATCCAAGGAACATAATCTGTCTTACACCAGGTTATTTATTTATGAAGAGTCCTGCAGCTGTGCCTGGAGACAGAGTGGATGCTCTGTGAAATGGAATGGATGTGTACATATATACCCTGTACTCGGTGTCAAACTGTGACCTTTTATCTAAAATTCCTTGGGTGGTGCATCTTCATACAATCTCATGGCAATGGCTTAGTGATGTTAGCAACAGAGTGCAGCCAAGAACTCCTGTCTCCTCCTCCTAGTTCAGATTCCTTCATGGACAGGATTCTTCTTGCACATAAAATCAACTGGCAGTATTTTAAACATATCTTCTTGGTTTGCCATATCTGCAAACAAATCAAGCAGTGAACTCAGGAACACCACACATGAGCCGGCTTAAAGTCAACTCTTACTCTTTTGCTTGAACAGAAGACACAAGCCTACTTGCAGTAAAGTTCAAGGTTCATTATTTGTATGAAAGGACAGCGAGGGAAGGTAATGCGTGGGTATCTGTGGCAAACAGCATTTCAAAATTATCAGCTGCTTAGGGGGCAATTGGGTCCATTCTGAATATTAAAAGCATGTTATTTAAAATGTTATGACCTTTAGATTAAGGGATAATTCCTCAGTAAATTCCTAAGTAAACTGCACTAGTGGCAAGGATTCATCTTCAGTTTTTCATTCCTTTGATGAAAGCACCTAACACAGAACTCCTACACAACCCCACTCAACAGATTAAAGGACAATATCCAAGGCTCAGAAAGTCGCAGATCTAAAAGTCAGGTAAGTCCTTTGTTTCTGCATCACAATTATTCCTGTGAGAATCACAGGAATAATTAAAATAAATAAATAAATATAAGGTTTTATGTTGAGATACCTCAGACTTCAGAAACATGCCAGTCTACCTGAACTCACATTAATATATTTGGCACCTCTGAAATTACCATCAAGTTCCTTCAAGGCATGCTACTGTATGGAATATCTTTATATGCACATCTTCAGGCAAGGACTTGATCTCCCTGTGATTGATAGAGGCACTTACCACAACAGAATCATAATCAAGACCCAGATCCTCTGGAGAAATAAGAACAAATAATAATGATAGTAGTGCTTTAATATCCTAATAAGCAAGAATCATCTCTGCTTTCTTGAACTGAGTATTTTTTTCCCCTGTCATTTACATACATGAAATGTTGGGGCTAACTGGTATCCTTATAAGCACTCTCTGGTCTTCTGCAAAATACCAGACAGAACTGAACAGCAGTTGGATGAAACAGCATACACATTGGTAAGTCTGGAGTCTTTCATATGAATACTTTTGCACTAGAAGGATTTACCTAAAGAGCAGAAGGGAGAAGCTTGAAAAAGCAAAGGATGTTTTTATCATTTCAAAAAATCAAGAGCCCTAGCGTTTCAGACAATAACTGTATGTGCTTCCTGAAAATGGATGCATCTATTAATTCTGGGAGAACAAGGGACTATAAGAACCCAAAAAGATTTTTATGTTCAGAGGTATATCAAATGTGTTGCTTTAAGCAAGTAGGGAATGACGGTTGAAAAGCTAGTGGAGAAAGGCTGGGTAAGGGGCTGGATTTATGACAACAATCCTACCAAACACCAGAGATTATTTTTTGTCCCCCTTCTTCTATGAAGTTCATAAGACATCCACATTCCTTGTCAACCCCTGCAAAATGCAGGTAAGACACAATGTTGGATGGAGATAAACTCCAGATCTTTCAAAATAAAAACACAACAACTGAAAAGATAAAAATATTAGATGGAAGGAATATACCTACGATAAACAATTCTGTTGATGAAATGCAATCTGTAATCTTATTAGTTGATTTTGGAAAAACACGTTTGTTCAGAGTCTGCAATAAACAACTACATGTTCCTTCATCAGAAAGTACAAATCAGCCAACTTAGTTAAGAATTATTCTAAGAACACTTAATAGCACCCAGGTTCAGTGACTGATTTTCTATTTTAAGCAGGAAGAGAGGTACAGCACAAACAATCTGGAGGATAAAAGCCTGACAGCAAAATCTCCACACATACCGAAGAAAATAACGTGCCTATGACAGCTACAACAGCAGCAATTTTCAGCTTCTTACACTGCTCATGCAGCGCACTTTGCAGTCATCCCTCTTGCATAAATCTGTACGTTATAATTTTGTATTCCAATGGATTGGTTTGTGTGCTTCATGTCTGCAAATGAGCCAGATAATACGAGTGTGAGAAGTGATTTGTGCTATCAGTGACATCAGGAGTTCTGCAGCTGTAGTTATTAACAGATTTTTTTTCATCCAGCAGCATTGACTAAAATCAATCACTCTGATAACCAGGCATGGCATGAGCTGTCCGCCCTGTCATTTCAATCTGATTAATCACACATACACAGACCTTTACCTTAAAGGAGCAATTGTTCACATTTAATCACAAAGATACATTCAAGCATACCATCATAGATTACTGAATTTAAGTGCTATTTATGTCTTATAGTTTGGCAAATACGTTTATGATAATATGGTTTTGGCATATAGATGTATTGTTTCATTCATTTTACAAACATTAAAATCTAAGCTAATGTGTTGCACTTTGAATCATTTATCACATCAGATTTGCAGCTTTTGAAGCTTCCATTATACATGTATCCTTATCTGCAGATTTATCCTAATAACCCAGGTACAAATAAGTTATTAGTTATTATGCTTTTGTCAGTGTGCTTCCTTGACAGTAGGCATCTTCTTCATCATGGATGAAATGACTTTGTTTTACCTAAACATCCTACATTCTATTAACTGGCCATTCTTTTGTTTCAATTTTCCTTTTTAATCTCAGAATAAAGCACAGCTCTTCTATTAAGAGTTATGCAAGACCTTCTATCTCTTTTGGGTTTTGGGGTGGTTTCTTAATTTGTCTTTCTTTTTAAAAGGAAAGGCATACAAGAGAGTCCTTACACAAGTATAACATTCTGCAAGTAAAAGCAGGCCACTCAGTGAAAACACACTGCTATGCCCAAAAAAAGATTGAATTTGAGATCTGTTAAACCAGTAACATATTTGACTCTGCCAGAAACACTCTATATTCCATATATTTCTTGATTAGGCCTAAGCACACAAAAGAAGTCGAGTGTCCCACTACCATTAAGGAATGTAAGTGGGCATAGGTTTCACTTTCAGTCCAGAAGCCAATGAAATATAATAATATGCTGAGAATTTGAGTGTAAGCCTAAATGTCGTGCTGATAAAATTACATAAAACCATAATGTTTGGCTCTGTTGCTAAACTGAAGTCGTATGCAGCAGACAGGTTATTACTTGCTATGCATATTAAGTAGGTGGCTCCTTAAGCTTTTAGCTTCTTCAAAAGTATGAATACACCAGCATTTCACAATTGGGTGTGTTTTCTGAAGGGCCAGATCCATATCCTAGGAATTAGTTTTTATTTACTGTTTCTAAACTAGATAATACTTACTTTTAAAATAAATTATTTTTCAAAGACTGTTGTACTTAGATCTATATATGAATTGATTAAATAACATTTTGTTTTAGATTTAAATAGTTTTAAAAATATTTTGCTCAAATAAGGCAAAAAACCTATCAGTTAAAAATATAACATGGTGGATATAAAATGAACCTTCCTTTCATTTGTAGCCCAGTGTGCAGGAGGCCCCCAACAGCAGGCTCCTCCTCTGACTGTTCCCCAACTGTATTCTCAGGAAATGACAAGCTGAATAGGTTGACAAGCAACTAAGCTCTTGAAGGAGGAGAGAAAGCATTCTTGTGCCAAAGAATTTTTAAAAGAAATGCCAAAGTCTTGGAGGCAACCAGAGAGTTCTTTATGTTTAAATAAATGGGAGAGACAAAGATTCATGGACAGAGTACACGTAATTACTCAAAACTGCACAGTGCATTTGTTTCCTCAGTCCTGAACTGGGATGCAGAAGGATGTTGCTTTCCACCACAACTCATGCACCAACAGTATATACATCACAAAGTATCCAGAGGTTCAATCGTTGTTCTATATGAACAACCACAGATTGTACGAATCAACAGGAGCCAGGCAGAACACAACTGGGGTGTAATCTCCACCAGAAGTTTTAAGATAAGTGCCCCTTATACAGAAAAGGCTGACTTTTAAAAACATTTCTCCTCATCACATCCTAGAGTATTTTCCAGAGCAAGAACAACTGTTAACCTTATTGTTCCCACCCAGATTAGGAAAACTCTATTACCTTTGGTGTTGTAATGCACCTTTATCAAGCAGGAAACAGGCAATGAACCACACATCAACCCATACTTTATGCAGAGTGCTTTACGGGGATACACTACAGCAAGTGATTTTTGGATCTTTCTTACGCTCTGGAAAAATATTAAAGTGATGATTTTTGTACATATATTCATATCCAAATTGGAAATCTAGAAAAATGCAACTGCAAATCAGAAAATTAGTCCATCTAGTACACAGTCCGTTTCCATAGCTGCTACCATCAAGGAATGCACAAAATACCCATCAGTAATAAATGAGGATAGTGTCTCACAATCACAGGTTGCGTCCACACAATTGTCTTCAACAGCTATTCATTAGCCAGTTCTCTCTTGTTTTTCCTGTCCCTTTTTAAATCAGTTTGCACTTTAGACCATCCAAAAATAGTAGAGGTGCATTCCAGTTTAAATTCTGTGGTTCAAGGGAAAAAAGAAATTCTGTGGGTTAGGGGTTTTTTCCCCCTGTTTAAGTCTACCAGTTCATAAGTCCATACTGATCCCCTCTGCAGCAGTCATCTTTGTATTCACCTCTACCAGAGTACTTCCCACATATGTACCTCTTCTCTGCTTAAAAATTCCAGTCTGTTCAGCCTGCCCTTGTAGACAAAGTCATCTAGGTGCACTGACTTCATTTTTTTCTGAAGATCATTTGGTAAAGAATTTGACAAATAGTCTGAAGTTCAAAGTAAATTAGATTTAAAAGTCAAAGACCTGTTAACTATTTCCTACTATACCACATTTGAGTAACTTGATTTTTTTTTAGTACTATTCCACAGAAGCCCTCTGGAAGAACTCTTTCAAACATTTGGAATTTACCTCCCTACCTTCCTGTTTTACTGAATAATCTGCTATTAATAAAAAAACTGCTAACAATAACTCATTTATTCGATGATAAGAAATTTCAGCCTTTTTTGCTTTTGCCTTTTAAAAAGGTTTTTAATGCTCAGGTTCTTCTGTATTCTCTCCAGCATTCTTCTGTTGTCAATACAATATTGCACTGAGCATTTTAAATGCAATTCCTATTGCTTATTTAGAAAGGCATCCTAACAGGTTTTCACTTATTTATTCTCATTCCTTATGTCATATATTCTATCTATAATGTTTCACCTTGTAATTAGAAAACTGACCTGCTCTGACTGACGACAAAAAGAAAACAATACGGAATACAGGATATGACATCTTTCCCTCTGCCTACTTGAGACCTCACAGTTGGTCACGAGACTCTTAAGTTAGGGTCATCTGCAAAAATAAGTAAATAAATAAATATACACATACTGTAGAGTAAAAATGAGTGGCTAATTCTTCTCACAGCACATACAAACAGTAATTTTTGAATGTAGTAATGCATTTTTAGCCTCTTGAACAGAGATGATTGCTCTTACTACACAAATTTAGTTCAGAGTTTAATGCCACAAGACATCACAGAAGCCACAAATTTCACTGGGCCTTCTCTTCCCAGACCATCATGAGTATCCTTCAAGAGAGGAACCAAGCAGGTATCCATTAACAGGCTAGGAATAATTTCTCTCAACTGATAGATTACTTTATTGTCATATACTCTCCCAAATGTGCCCAAAGTCAGAGTTTTATCTTATCTGTAACTGTCACATTTATTTTTAACTCATTTCCTAAATGGAAGCACATTTAGGAAATAAGGAAAGCTGTATTTATCAGAACTGAATATGATACATTTATATGGTGTAAGTCATTAATTGAGGAATACTAAATACAGTTTATTGCTACAATCCTATGCCAGTCTAATGCAAATTGCATAGACAACATGCATTTCTAAGGGTGTAAAAATGTTTTTTCCCTATTTAAGGTGTATCAGGACGTCAGTATTGTATCCATCTTCTAAAAAAATCCTAGGGGAGGAGATGTCTACTTTTTTTCAAATATACCGATTTTCTCTAGAGTCTGTTAAAGTTTTTGACAAGAAAAACAATAAAGAAAGATGATGTTGCTCTGAATTCTCTCATCATGCCCTCACATGCCAAGCCCCTAGACACAAAGACATTAGAAAGGAAAGTTCTTACTGATTGAATACAATGACTAGATGAAGAAAATATTAAAATAGAATCGAAAAATATTCTCACAATCTGTAATCAATATTAATAACTGGGGGGACAGGGGGAAAAAACATATCCAAAGCAGTATTTCAAAATAAGGCCACTAAGATACTTTTTGTGCATGTTGCATCATTAATTGATGTAAATATACACCAAGAAAACCTTTACTAATAATGAAGTAAAAAGTACTTTAAAAATTGCAGGGTATCTTCTAACTGCTCTGAACTGTCAATTGAGATGTCAATGGTGAGATAGGTCTGAAAGATCATGTATAAACTTTTCATTTTTTTCCTTCTTTTTAATACAGTTCTAATTATGGCATTACCTAAATTCAACTTCAATAACATAACTGAAATCAAGATATTGCTATATATCAAGAGCTGAGCAGGCCTTCCCTTTTAGTTACATAGCAGTGAAATGGTCATAACTGACATTTTTGTCACATTGCTGTGTTAAGTCTTGTGCTGCATAAATGTACAGAAATTCAGCTGCATTACACTCCTCTCTTTACCCTACCTACCATTTCACTTTTTGCTCTCTCCCTCTCTGTCTCTTCCTTCCAGTCTTTCATCATATGTGAGAAATATTTTTTTTTCCTCTGCTTGTTGACAGGGAAAAAGAGGTTATAATGTCTGCACACTACCTGGTCCTGAACAAAAATCGGCAAAACTGCAATCAACATCCAGATAAGGTCCTCTAACTTCATTCTGAATATGAGAAGGATAACTTAAATCATAACACTGCTAATGCTGAAGTTAAATAACACACATGCCTCAAAAAAAAATTATAAAATTCTAAACCCAAAAAAGCCCAGAACATCCTATGAAATGACAGAATCAGAGGTGATTTATGCTTTACACCTAATTCTAATTTTTATACAATAGATTAAAGATAGGACACATCAACCATATTAATATTCAAGCCTATCCCTTCAAGTATCACGCAGTCACTAATCAGAGCTGAAGGGGACTGAGCTTTTCTCACAGTATTCATTCTCATTTTAAAATGACTTAATTTCGTACTATTTTATATTCAAAACACTTTTCTTTATCTGGCATGTAACCCCTACAGTTCAAGTAGTTAAACAAACAGCACCTAATTTGATATTCTGGAAAATTAATTTCAATAGAGAAGCTGATGAAAAACAGGAAGGTTTTATTATTTTACAGGTATTTCTAAAGCTTGTCCCTCCAGAATTAAATCTTCACAGCAGTCACTTCATAAACAAGATTCAAGGTTTTTGAGGTGTTACTTACCTATGCAGGAGAATATATGTCACAAAACACTTTGTTGTGCTATTGACATACAAGCACATCTTAAAGAAACTAAACTAACAGTTTTTGAAAAGCAAAGATTTCATCAGAGAATTACAGAGCAATTGTGGTACCTGAAGCCAAATGGTGCTTCTGTGCCCACAACATTCACATGGGTTCTATACAGTGGCAACATTCGCTTCACGAGTTATCAGCTGTCACCCATCTGATACTATCAGCTAAGCTTTTGCTTTTATAATAGGCCTACTGAAGCTGTAGCTACTGTTTTTGAATCACCATTTACTGATTTCCTGTACTTTAGTCTTTTTGTTTTTTTTTTGATTTCTGATAATAAGATTCAGCTCGTCTTGTCACACTTGAATCGCCCAAGATAAACCTTGCTTTTCCAGGCTAACATTGGTCACAAACCAGAATTATCAGAGTGCAAAGGTAGATGTTTTCCAAGTCCCATTCAAACATCTGGACTAACGTGATTTTTACTTTTGAACATCATGTTGAAATTTAAAGCATCTAAGAAGAAAGACAAAACTTATTCTTCCAACACAGAAAGAGACAACATTAATATCCTAGCTATTTTTACCACTCAAAAAGCAATTTTTAAGTCTTTTATGTGTACTGGGCTCAGCTTAAAGACACATCTTCCCATCACTTACAGACAGCTTTGCAGAGTTTCCACGAGTGGTGCGAGTTCCCTCTGCCTCAACCCCAGCAGCACTCTGAAAATGTGTCTGCATATGTGTTCAACTGAGAGCTCTTAGTCATCGGCACTTGTTTTGGTCACTCAAGAGGCTGAACCATGCCCTGCTGTATTAAAACCAGCACGAGGGCACAGAATGAGAGAAGCCTGGGCTGACTCTACCAGAGAACAGAGCCTCTGAGGATGGAGATGGCCATGACAGAAGTTCAGAACGAACCTTTCCCCACTGCAGCAGGGTCTAAGCAAAATCCTCCTATCCAACCAGTTCAGAAAAAGAAGCATAAAATCATCCTGAGCTAGCAGAAGACTAATGGCAGTATGTTTACAGGCAATTAATACAGCACTTGCACTAAGATCACTAACAGACCCTCAGAACACAGAAGCAGAAGTCCCAGCTTGTCTCTGAACTGCACTTTCAGACAAATTAAAATCTAACTGAATGCATCCGTCCCACCACACCGTATTTATTTCCGGTTCCACTTGCACAAAAAGACAGAGTCTTTTTGGCAGGAAACTCTCCTTCCCTGCTTTTCCACATTGCTTGTCAAATCATAACAGGCTTCACCATGGCAGAAGGAAATGGACAGTGAGATCCTTCCAAATCTGGACAAAACAAACAGACCCTTCTAGAACTTCCTGGTTTCTCAGCAGGATCTACAACACTGGCATTTTGATACCAGCCTCTGACATACACATTTTCTCTCTTGAAACCCACACATTTCACCCACCTTCTCTTTTTTCTGTGTCTGCTTGGCCAGAGAGCACAGCACTCCATGAAGCTCCTTACACCGTAGGAGGACAGCAGCAACCACAGAACATACTGCAGAGGTTAAATGAAACTTGAATAAATCTTTTCTCTGTGAGCTGTCACAGTAAGTAAGAAATCAGAAGGAAGGAAAACAGAGATATGAGTAAGAACAGTTACTGGTTTTTGAGCATGTCTTCTACCACATTTCTACCTTAGAGTAATCCAATCACTATTCTACTTTTCACAGAAGATACACAAACCGCATATTCCCATTCCCTGATCACAGGTGTGGGCCTGCATGGGTACACTGGCTGTACTTGCTTTGTCCCTTGAATTTGGACACTGGGACTGCTCCCTTCAAGAGCATGCTATCAGCACTATGCAGAGCCTTTCTCACAGCAATGGCAATAAACCATTTTAGGGGCTATAAACCATCTGAAGAAGAGACTTTCCTGTTGATGCCCAACTTAAGTACAGTACTTTGACTCCACCCGCAAAAACAAGCCAAATTGCCCATCCCTACTTTGCTTCTTCCACAGGGACACTCCCTCTCCTGCAGAGCAAACCTTGCTTTGTTAGGAAACAGCATCTTCAGCCTCCAGTTCCTCATGCCTTTGTTGTACCAACACTGTCTCCTCACGAATGAGAAGTGTCTCCCTTTGAGTCCCTTTTTCCACGCTGTATTTTTTGTATTGAATTGCCAGCTCAGTCACAGAGAAGCAACTTTGTGTACAGGTGTAATAACAAAATCACTCCAGTGGCACTGTTTTCTCCATATGCATAACCAGTGGAGTTCATGTTACGCTCATGAAAATTGCTGGAGCTTTCTTGTATATTTTCCACAGCATCTGGGAAAACATACACATCATTTAATACAATAACAGAAAAAGGATCCTCTGAAAACTGTTCCTTAACCTAGTTTACCATTTGACTGCTCTCTTACTGGTGCTGCTTTTGACTTATCATCAAGGTGGTCTAACCTTGTCTGTGCCATGGGGCTGGTGCCAGATACCTCAAGAAGCCACACACACAGGCACATCACAGCAACCTCCCCTCAACTGCTGCACTGAGTAACAGGATCAGTGCCCAAACATGCATAAGAGTACTGAGAAGCGTGTGACAGCTGTTAGATTTTGGAAAGTTTAGGTGACGACACTTCCCACCCACCTTCCTCACCTGTGTGAGACCAGAGCAGTGAAGCGAGGCTGGCTGGTTAGACCACATTGACAAGATAAATGCATGCCCTTGAAAAAGCCCCGGTCCTATTGACGTCAAAAAGCAATGGATTGGGTCCCCTGTCAGACACAGAAAGCAGACATCTGCTTCACTGCAAATGCAAAGAGGAATTCATTAAGTCAAGCATAGTCTTATTCCAAACCAAACACTATTAACATTTGAAGTGCTTAAAATTTTTAACTAATGGAAATTCTCTTCAATTCTCTTCTTGATTTCCTGTGTTAAATAATGATAAATGTTCAAATCAAGAATTTTATTATTTCTTATTCTTTTATTGTAAAATTTTTTGAGGCTTTTTGATACTTCCCCTATGCTGCCCCCCCTCCTCACTCTATGCATTTCTCCCCCCTGCTGTGTGCATCTGCTGTGTCTCTCTCTCACTTGCTCTCTCCCTGCTGTGTACATCCACTATTTCTCCCACCACTCCTCTGTGTATGTTTGCCATCTATCTCTCTCCCCCTCCTGCTGAGAGTATTCACTGCCTCTCCCCCTCCCCCCAGTACGTGCATCCATCCTGCATCTTCCTCTGCCGCTGCAGTGCACATGAGCCTTTTCTCAGCAGCTCCTACTGGCATTCACGCACACCTTCCTCTGCCTGCCTTCCCTCATGCCCTTTCTTTTTTTCATCCCCTCCTTTGTGCACCCCTTATCCCTGCTCATCTTTATACTATTCTCCCTTCCATCTTTTTGATATTCTGGTTGCTTCTGTCTCCTTATCTGCACCACTCTTCTCTCAGTCTCCCCTTTGTACCATTTCTCTCCAGTTCTCTCTGATCTGTTCTCACAAATTGATTCTGCAGGAAAAATGTTCTTGTTTGCAGAGGTGTGCAATCCCGCATTGCAAACCATTCAGCACTGTGTCAAATCTGAGGTAGTCAGCTTAATTTGCAGAAGAATCCTTGCTTCCTATCATTATGCACACTGGGTAAAGTCTCCCAAAACACCTTCCCGTCCTTTTTTTCCTCATATGACTGCACTGCAGGGTTCATTTGCATGTAAAGCAAAGTATTTAAGATATGCCTGTGCATACCTGCAAGGCTCTTATTGGCAAAAGAAAAGGCTCTATTATGACACTAATCCTAACTGTTGCAGTTTAGGTCACAAAAAACTAAACATGTGCTTCAACTGGTATAAAATAGCTGGGCAGAATCAAATTCAAATTCATCCTATGATTTTCCATCTCCCTTTCCAACTGATGTATAGTAACAGTGCCTTAATCATTCAATGATAGCTAATTGACTCAACTCTCTTCCTTCTCATGAGCAAACTTCATTGACTTGCTCTCTTTATCAATATCCAAGTACGTAAGTCACTTGAAAAATTTAAGACTGGTCACAAAACTCATCCTCCAGGAACTCCAACAGTGACACCTACACAACCCTGTACTTTCTCATTCAGCACTAAACAGTTCTGTCTTTCATTTAGCTAAGCACTTGTATTACTTCTGCAGATCCCCAGTTTTCCACTTTTGACTATTAATATTCAGATACTAATTACCAGATACCCAGTACAGTCAGATGATGTAAACCAAACCTCCTTGGTCTAGAAATTCATTAATTTTAGCAAGGATAACCTCTCTGCCTGGCACAATGCACCTTTAGTAAATCCCTCTAGCATTTATCCCACTTTGCATTATTTTCAAGCCTTAAATATTTATATTTTCTGTAAAATGTATCCTGTTGTCTTACTAAGGCCTTGTTTAGATTCTTCTTTTTAGAACATACATAATAGATTTACTATATGCCCAAATCTACTTATTTTATTGGTCCTACAATAACGTACTAGTCCTTTTCCAAAGTCAAAGATGGAAATTATGCAATGTTTGGGGGGGAAAAGTAGATAATTTTCATTTTGCTTCTGCTACCTTTTACTTACATGTCTAATGTGCTGACTTGCACTTATTTACATGGCAGCCTAGTCTAGTCACACCTCCTTTGTCCCTTTTGTTCATCATTGTCACCTCCACGGGTACCTGTTTTGTTTGGGATAAAAGTCCTAGGCAGCTTGCTACCTATCCTAGGCCTCCTCTAGAGCATCTTCCTCTTGCACCCCTTGCGGGTGGTTAGCTCTGGGAGCTAGAGGGGCACCATGGCACAAGCAGGGTTACTGGGGCTCCTGAGCACTTGGTGCTTTCAGCCCCTGAAATATGACAAGAGTTTTTTCACAGGCAAGGAAGGTGCTCTTGGTTGTGTTACTCCCTTGTGTCTGTGCTATGTCAAACCTAGAAGCACTAACAAAACACTATCAGTGGCTGGCATTTGAGAAGGCATATATTCATGATCCTGGCATCCACATAGCTAAGTCTTGCTCAAGTTTTCTAGATCATCAGCTACTTTAAAACAGATTAGAACTACAGTACAGAACCTGTTGGTTCTGACCCTGAACTTGAGTAAATAGTTTGTGCTCTAATTTTTGTCAGTTTTTTATAATTGTGGTACATTACCAGACAAAGTGGAAATACTTCCACAGTGACTGACAATTTTATTGAACTATGAGTTGAAAAGACAGTCAGTAAAATACTTCGTGGTATCAAATTCAATTTACTTTTCTTCCATCACAGAGGTCACTGCTAATCTCCTTTAAAAAAAAAAAAGAAAGAAAGAAATGAGGCAGAATTTCAATTGCATAAACACACTTGCTTTGCATTTTGTATTAAATAAGTAAATTTAGTTTTAAGAGTGACTTATAAACATCATTGAAGCAAGAGGAAATTTTGGCAGTTGCACAGAAAAAGTGAGTGAAGGACTTAGTGCTTCAAGTATGACCTGGGCTTGAGAAATAGGCTCAGTTGGTAAATACTTCTGTGAAAGTGATCAACACAAAAATGGATAACATTGCCACTGACATTTTTATCACACAGTTTGAGCGTTGACACTCCAAAGAGATAATAAGAATGGTCCAAAAGATCAAAGTACCTGTCGCAGGCTTTCTGCACTTTCAGGGAGATGATGGCACATCCATTTATACAAGTTTCAATATTTGGAAATGTTCTTTTTCTTTCTTTATCCAAAGAACTTTAAGACTCATCTACATGACATTGTGCTAATGAATAGATTCTACAGAGGATGAGAAAATAGGCAGGTCTACACCTATACATAAAAGCTTAAAAAGAAAACTAGGATATTTATAATGAAAAGCACCTTAGAAACATGAAAGAACAGTGGGAAAATATTACAGATATTCTTTTACACATAAAAATACCTGCAATATTTTTGTTACCTTACTAAAGTTAAAAGCTCCATTTGTATTTTAAAGAATAAATTGGCACTATATCCCAACTAGTCTAAAAGTAATTTTATCTTGGTCATCTAGAAACAGGTCAAACCAGTTTGAATTTCCTGTTTCTTTTGCCAAACAAACGCTCTTCATTTGAGAATAAATTTCCATGCCCTGATGGAATAAGCAGCTCACAGGAGAGTGATCTAACAAAAATGACTGAGGCTCAGGATATGAATGTAAAACTGATTGCTTGACCTGCTCTGTAACACAGCTCGTATCATGCATATGCACCTGAGAAGCTATTATGATTTGCACATCTTCTGTCTGAATGACTGCCATGCTATCGGTAATAACTTTACCAGTTAAATCACCATCTGTTTCACAGGCTTTCTAATGTTTATATCTCCCTTTTCTGTCCTAGGAAAAGAACAAAATTGTTTTCCTGTACTGCATGAGAAGAAATATCCCTGCACTCAGCTGGAGAGCTAAGCTAATATATCTTAACTATCTCTATCAAACCAAGACATAGATGTTAGCATGAACCTAAATTAAATCCATGATCTGCTACCCCTATAGAGGGCAAGACAGAACGAGAAACACATTATATATTTTCCTTGGTCCTTCCATCCCATCTGGTAAACTTGCTTAAATGCTAATGTCACCGGTGATAATGAACATACAAAAACCAGAACCCTGACACATACCAATAGAAATGACACAGCATTTACAAGGATCCCAAGTACATCCCAGGTCAGAGCAATTTTGGATACTCTCAGATAAGTTAGAAGCTTTGGAAACTATAGGATCTGTTCTTCCCTGAATTATTAACTGGAGTTAAGTATGGAGTTAAGTATGGAGTTACAGCTTCCATACTGCTACTCAATTCTTCATTGTTAAAAAAAACAACCAATACAGCAAACCAGATACCCCTCCCAAACTGAATCAAACATCAAACAAAACCAAAACCAAAAAATCTAAATTCCAACAAGGCGACATTTGACCTAGCCTTCGCTGCAAAGCTCAAAGAAATAGGTAACATGCCAACCACCACTGGGGAAGTCCATAATCACATTCCTTTTGTTTTTACTACACAGTAATAAATGCAAACAGTGCTGGCACCTGCTATAGGTAGCTCAGAGGTTATAACTGTGCAAGTCAGAGACTTACAGAAGTCTCGCAGGAGGGGGTTTAAAGGAACCTTTGCAAAAGATGTACCAATATGGATTTGCAGAAGCATTCTGGAACAGTGAGAATTGCTATTCAGCTCTCAGGACCCCAGATTAAAGAGTCAGAGTAGAGATCACAGTGACTGTATATAAAATCTTTCACAATGGACAAGATTAGGATTAATCGGTTTGCCCCTCTTTAAGCCTCTCCTGGAGACAGTCAGGATCTTTTGGGTTTTGTTAATGCTGAAAACAAGTGTTAATTAAAATAACAAATACACATTAGAAACCAACCACTCACAGAAGGAGCTTCTGCTATGCTTCTCTATTATTCAGTTTTACTGACACACAGAAAAACTACTTTCCACTAGTTGTTTGTCATAGTCTGCTCCCTTCCCTCCCCATACAAGCAGTTCAGAGAGTTAGCAATATGGTGCCATGTATCAGAAAGCATAGAGGCAAAACAGTTTTGAAACCCTTTTCCTAATGCACATACATGCTTAGCGATCCTCTCCCTCCCTCCATTTCCCACACACACTTCCTGTGTTGGTGAGATTTAAAATTTGCTGGGAACTGCCCCCATTTCCATGATGGATAACATTTTCAAACAAAACAACAACTGAGCAACAAGCCCTTCCTCTCCACACAACAGTTCTACCCTTTTCAAACTGATAAATAGCCTTCAGAGCATTCAGTTGACAACCTAGAGATGTAGGCTTAACACTCATTTGCTGTAGCACTGAGCTATGCTGGCAGAAAAGACTACAGCCCAGGAAACCCTTGTCAGACCCCAAGCGAGATGGGGCAAAACCACAGAATGGCATAGCAAACACAAGGAGGGGCCCCAGGAGCTCACATGGTCCTTCTCTTGCCCTGAGGCATGGTTACCTACACCTGCCCTTTCCCCAGCCAAAAGCTACCCAGACTTTTATCAAAGGCTCCCCAGTAGCAACATCTTCACACACATCCTGCAATAGTAACCTCAAGTCTCAGTCACCTTTACTGCAGCCGTTAACCAAAAACATTTCCTCGCAGCAAAGCAAGAGTTAAAGCTTTCAGAAATGTCGCTGGCAGCAGTTGCAAAAGTTGCTGGCACAAAGGGGAGGGAACAAGATGGGAGCTAGTTCACAACAAATTTTGATTAAAAAATGATTGAGAAAAGCAAATCTATTCAATAAGCTTTGAGATGTTAACCTCTTTTCTTTTCAAATTCTTTTTTAATTGCAAGTCTAATAGTAGGGAGAGTATCTTGGGCATGCAGACTTTTATCATCTCCAAAGGTAAAAAGTTACAATTGTTCAAGAGGAAGTTGGAAGCTGGCAATGCTACACTGTCTTCTCATCTGCAAACGGAAAGAATTAATGTACAAAGTCAGTGTCTTCTTGCTCTTAAATCAACTACAGCTGAAAAACTCAGCTGCACGAAGCAACTCTGCTCATCTTCCTTGTAGTCACCTTCAAAAGTCACCTAAGGTTTTGAAGAACAGGGCACTAAAACAAATGTTCAGTGTCTTTTAAAGTGTCCAGAAATGAATGAGCTGCCAGACTCATCAATTTCTAGAAACCAAGGTGACAGAACTATCAAAGACCCAGAGAAGTAACCACTGCATTGTCTTGCCTGACCTTCTGTGATGATGTGCAGAGGAATGAAGGAGCCACAGGCCTTATTACAGAGAAAGCACTCTTTGTTCTTGTAGCTTTCAAAACAAAGTACAATGATCTTTTCCAATGCAGCTGAAACAATTCTATCACTAGTGTCATTTTTTCTGATGTCTGAGCTGCCTACTTCAGAAACACTTCTCTGCCTAAACAAAGAGCCAGTGAAAAGACGGAACATGGGTAGCTGGGCTTTTGTCCACAAACCCAGTAGCAATCCTTGTTAAAGGAAAGATGCGTACTTAAAATAATAGTGATGGTCTGCATATGGCCATGTTTATTCGCTGTTGGATGCAAGTCCAGATAGGGAGGTGGCTAAGCACACAGTCCTGGTCTCTTGCAAGGCTAAGAAGCCCGCAGCTTGGAAGGATACGATGTGATAAACACTTGGAAAACCTGACTCCCTGAAATCTGGATACCACTTTTTTTTGGCACTCAATTGCCCGCATTGTGGAAATGAGCTGGAATAGTCTCATAGGACAAACTGTCAGAAACCTGCTCTACCCTTCCCAATGCATTTCTACCCACTCCCTTCACTGCAGTCTTGGCCTTGTTGCTCCTCCTTTGTTTGATGGTTTTCTTCCCCTCTCCTTTTGTTTCTCAGACATAAAAAGAGAGAAAGGAAGATGATGGGTGACCTGAGGAAAGGATCAATCTAGACACTGAGAGAAAAGAGGCCTGACACGTTTGTCAGTAGATGACACAAACAGGATGATCTATAGTTCTTAGTGCCCAGACTACCTGTCCCGCAGCAAAAGAACATTTTGAAAAGAATTACTCTTAGAGAACAAAATTAAAATGTGACATCCAAGCCAAATATATAGGGAATAATTCACATGCAGGTTAAATGATAGTAAATTCACCAGCTTTATCTATTTGAAAACAAATTGAGCTCCTTAATAAACCTTCTACTTTATATGAAAATTTTAGAAAACATGTATCAATTCTTACACTAGTCATGTCCAGCTACAACACCAAAACAATATAATGATTAATTTATGATCAGACAGTCTAGTGGTAAGCTTTTGCTTTAAATGTGTGCTAGAGGAAGACTAATTTAAACTAGTTTAAATTTGAAACAAGAAACAGGTAGTCAGGGAATTATTATGGATATTTTTTACTTCCTGAGATCAGTAAACTAAACATAGCATTCAGAAGGAAATTTTTAAAAAGATACTTTTTATGAAAAGAATTTTTGTTAAATAGACATATGAAGACAAGATTAGTAAGGGTTAAGACTGCAACAAAAAACTCTGACACATCAAGGAAAATTAAAGCTTTCAGCTGTCTTTTTAATTAAAGTATTTTACCTCTTAAAAGACATATCAGTGGCACAAAAGAAGTTAAACTGCATTCTGTTCTCAACTGCCTGTCATAACCTGTCAATTCACAGTGAGATAAAATGAAATGGTATCCGTAAGTGCTGAAACACTAGACCATTTATTAATCAGTCTGCTTTTTTGAACAGAGTTTTCTATTGATATATTAGGAAATCTAGTTTTGTTTTACATAGAGAAGCACACGTAAAGTCAATAGCAAACACTGTAAGAGCAAAAACATTTAATGCTTTTATACACGGCATAAACTGCTGTTGCAATTAAAACAGCAGATGTACAGAGCAACTAAAGTAAAACAGTGCAAGGTATTAAAAATTCTAGGAAAAAAATATCTTACAGATTAATTACAAGATTCAAAACATTGATCTCCAATGTCCTCTCTTGTACATACCTCACCATCTTTACCCTGTAATTCAAATCACAAACTTCCTAGATAATATTACACACGTACTATGCCTATTCCTCTTCACCTCCACCTAGATTTGTATAGGTACAGCTCTCTCTATATTAATTTGCTACTGTTATTGCATACTTACATATTTTTTTTTTATTTCATTCATTATAAGGTTCATTCTACTTTCTTGGCAAAGGGGCAGAACTTTCAAGGAAGCATTGGAAGCATCACAGATGTTACACAGAGTAATATGTGTGCTCAGTTGTGTCTGTCCCCTACCCCTGTACTGCAACCACCTACTTCTCCCTTGGGTTTATTAGACTAAGTAAAGTCCCTTCCAGCAACTTATTGATACAATCCTGCTTTTTGTGTAGGCTACCTGGTAACATGGGAGACAATGAAGTGCTTTATGTGCTTACTTGCTCAGTTTCTTAAACATTGCTCACTTTTAAAGGATGCTGGGCTACCTTTGGCTTTCCAAACTAGAAATAAAGCATGACTGTAGGCTGTGCTGAAGCCAAGGATCTCACCAAATTCAGTTAGCCAGTAGCCCTTTACAAATCTCTTTCCCAAAATTTCAGGACTCCCAGGTCCCAGCTGTGAACAGACCCTGCTGTCAAAATTCCCCCTTCACCCCTTTTACCAGCAGTGCTGCAAGCAGTTCCTCCTGTGACATTGCTTGTGAGGTATCCAGGCAGCAACTTCAATTACATTTAATTTCAGCAGGAAAGACCTCTCAGGTGTAACAAAGAAGGTATCACAATACCTGAACTTAATCCTTTTTACCAGATTGCCCTACATTTCTTTGGGTCCATGACTCAGAGTAAGAGGTGACTGCACAAAGTTTCCTGAGGATGAAAATGACTCACGTATAACTGGGAAATAACACCTTAAGTAACAAGGGAAGGAGATAGCCCACCATCACTTTGTTGAGACAAACAGCAATAACCCTTCCCTAAAAGGAAAGAAATCCCTTTGGGAAGAAATCCTCTTCACAATGGGTCCAGCATGCAGAGGATTTTTTTTTTCTCCCCCTTCCCTCTGGGACTGCATTTTTCCTTGAGAGCAAACACCTCCTACCACCACTTTCCTGTCAGATGCGTTTTTGGCTGAAACATGGCAGACAGCACCCTCAGAGCAGAGATGGCCCTCTCTGGGGCAGGATCCTGTCCTTGTGGTTGCCATGGCTCAATAGAGCAGGCAATAACTATGCCAGTGCTCAAGGACTGTCTGAATCCCTGACTCATTTTTCCACAGCAGCAGCAAAGGCATTTCAAAGGAATGGCTATTAATAACTGATTCCTTGATTCCCCGACTGGCTGTTAGGAGCCCTGAAGAATTGATACCACAGTCATGGAGACAGATCCAGAGATATCACATGTCCCCAGTCACCGACAGGCTGTGGCATTTCCAGAAACATCAGTGCTCAAAACATCTGAGAAGCAGGAAAGCAACTGTAGAAACTCCTAACATATCTGTTTCGACGGGGTTAAAAAGACCCCAAAAAGTAAAAACAAAACCTGAACCTTTCAGAAAGTATTTTTCCTTTTATTCTCCAATACGTAAATTAGCCCTTGTATTGCCTTTAGACTTGGATGGTCACTATTGATTCAATTTTTATATTCTTTCACTGAATCACAGAAAAAACAGGGGATTTATCATTCCTTTACCTTCTCTTCCTGATATTAAATCTGACAGATCACAAAATCCCAGACCTCAAACTCTTGCATACTCCATACTCCATGCCTGTAGTTTTGCACTGCCTCTTAGGCAAACCTTTCATTATACTGCTCTCTTCCTAGTCCCTAACTTCATCAAATAGTAAACCTAAATAATTCTATTGACTTCAGAGATCAATTTGGGGATTCAATGCAGTTCTGGATGAGGGTCAGGGAGAGGGGAGGGGCTACAAGGGGACCTGGGAACCAGTAACACTGCAATACTGCACTAAAAAGCACCATGACCCAGAATTATAAAGCTCTGAGAAGCTTTTTTGTTCATGTACAAGGTTCGTGCTTTAAATAAAAGAAAAGCTGAATGCCAAAATGCCTATAGGGTCAGACAGGCTCTTTATGAGCTGCCAACCAGAACCAAGACACTGGAAGAGCAGTAAAGTGCAAGGTGGATCTTGCTGACAGTTATTAGGCAAAGAAATAATACAACCTGCACAGCAGAAAAGGCCTTGCTTCAAAATGGATCTAGCAGCTCTGAGTATATATGGGTATCCATAGACAAACCATCTCTCAGCTTGTTAAGGAAGGTTATGTGTCCTGGTGGGTCTCTGGAGAGTGTGTTGCGCAGATTCAACACATCTTCACAACAGATAACTGGCCTTTCTGCTTCCTAATGGCTCCAAATAGATCTTTTCTGATACGGGCATCTTCCTTTTAGCCAGCCCAAGCTTGGCAGGTGACCCATCTCTGCAACATCAGCACAGATCATTTGTATGTGCCCAGTTCAGGTAAACCGGTCAATACAACCTTTCTTAAATCACAATGGGTCTGGCAAGAGTCACATCAAACTTAAGAAGTTCAATACCAAACTACAGAACACACAGATGGAGCCATTGATCATCTGAATGGTCCAACCCCCGGTGGCAATTACCAAGTTTGTTTGAGCACACTTGGCATCCTTCAGATCTCATTCAAAAATGACAAAAGGAGCTAGCATGATTCTAAAAAACATTATTTCATTGTCTCCTCTGTGAGCAAAAGAATAACCACCATACATAAGTAAAAAAACCTAAATAAATTCAAGCACAATTAAAAAGAAAAATAAATAAAAAACCCAAACCCCAAACCAGCTTATTTATACATAGTTCTCTATGGGAAATGATTGGGAAAAAATTCTGCACTTAAACTAACTGATCCTCTAATAAATAATGGGAGCGCAAGTATGTCTCTGTTCACGATTAAAAAGCTCCAAGAAATACTTCTCTGCTGGCATTTTGGATAAAATTTTAGCAGAGTCTCCAGTCTGTCTAATTGCTATGACACCGTACACAGCCTGCCTCAAAGCCCAGAACATATGGCATCCTCAAAGGATTTGATATCATTTTTTCTTTAAAACGTGCAAGTCAGTTGGTCATTGTTATCCCTCTGTGGAATTACTCAAACAGCTGCTACCTTCCAACTAATAGGTAAGAAAATCTTTGTCTTTTTGTGGCTGCTAATTTCACTGACACACTTCTGTCATATAATGAGAGTGGGTAATATGCCTATAATGAATTTTAATGTTGCATATTTGATCCGTGGTGTAAACAATGCTTTGTTGAAGACCGACATATAGAAAAGGATGCATTTCATGTTGCTTGCAAGGTAATCTGAATCATGAGGCACACATTTAAAATTGCAGTTACAATGCATAAAATAGATTGTCTTTAGAAATATTTTAAACTCTTTTATCATCAAATAGATTATTTCTTTCTATATTGTCCTTTACTTACCAAATAGTGATTTGCTAAAATGTACTTTTAGGTTATGATTGGGCAGTATGACACCTTATTCATGCTACATACAGCAGGGTTACGAATTTCATAGTTTTCTGAGTTCTTATCTTCCATGGTTCACAGATCTCATCTCTCTTTGATCATCAGGCTATCTCCCCAAATCGAAGCTTTTTTTTTTTATTTTACTTTCTACTCCTTCAAACTGAAAAATTTTTCATTCTCTATCAGAAGACTAATGAAATAATAACTAAAATGAGAAATAAAACACACCAACAAAAGATACATTAAAAATGACTACAAAACCTAAATCTCACAAAGTAGAGGAAAAAAATGGTGGTGAAAAAAGGAGGTAATAAAATCATGATCACGCACCACACATGAACCATATATGAAACATCACATCCTCACACACGTGGTGCTTGGAAGGAGGGTAAAAAAAAATGAGCTGCCCACATTTAAAATTAAGTCATATCGACATTCTTAAAAGTAAACATTCTAAATCTAGCAAGACAATTGGCCAAGTTTTGTTTTCCCTGCTTTTTCCTTCTTTTGAGTTTTAATTGTAAGGTCAGGTTTCTTCAATACATAAATGAGCTTCTCTTCAGGTGGAAGAACATTCATGAAGAACAGGTAACAAGACTTTCCAGGACCAGCAAATGACAAGCATTATTTTATAGCCTAAAGACCACAGCCTTATTACAGTTTACTAATAAATAATTTATACTATTATAGGGAAAGTGCAGAAAGTTCCTCCTAAAACCTCAAAGGCTCACGTTAATCCATACTTTCAAAATCGTCATGAATTCCAATACACCCAAATGGAAGAACAACCTGTTCTGAAAAAAACTCTATAATTTTACTATGTGACAAGTACCAACGGTACATTCTAGACCCTGTAATAGATACGAGCAAAGAGGCAGTAAATAATGAAGAACACTAACTATGTAAATGATATAAAATGGCACAATGAAGAAAGAATGCACAAAGCATCTCATCCACAATATACAACCAGTGGAAATCTTTCCATTAACTTCAAAGACTTTTAGATAGGTGCTAACAGACACAGAACAGCAGCAGTTTAACATAATTGCCATAACACCTCCAGCTCCCCCTCCTCTGCCCCCACCCTCTCCAGTGTCAGGTTAATAGGAGAGGCAGAGGACACACAAGTTCAACCTGTAACATGTTAAAACCTCAGCAAACATAACTTTCAACAGTTTCAAAAGTACCAATGATTCAAAGAATTTACTAGAATCTGTATGTTCTTTCATAGTTGGAATCTGCCCAAAATTCAAAAATATAAAACAATTGTAAAATAAAACTCTTTTTTAAAAAGTGATTGTGCTGTGATGTACCATTCTTCCTAGACTTTTATAGTTTTCTTCATTCCTATACTCTCATAGAGAGACATGCATCATGATTTCTATCAAAACCATCTTCTTTTCATCATGGCTCCTTCCCACAAAAAAAAAAAATCTATTTAGTTCTTCTATTATGAATGTAGAGGATTCTTAAGAACATCAAAATCTTTTCACTGGGATCTAAGTTATAGACACATATTTTTCTGCCAAGATGTGAAACAGGTGTTTTTCAATTATTTCCAATTTCAGGAGTTACAAGAGATAGCTAGATACGTGCACATGATAATTTACTTTACATGCATCATATGGTAAGGATATTTTCTTGTCTATAAAGCCCATCATCAGCTTGAAAATAAAATTATTAGTGAGGTGACACTATCATTCTCTTATGGCACAGCCAAAAAGTTCCAGATAATTATCATCATTTTACAATTTTCACTGATGGAAGTCAAGAGTTTCTATGGTGCAAAGAGAGATATTTTCTTGTTAAATCATTTGTAAGATCTATTTGAAAAAAGCTTTACTACATACTTTTCCAAGCATTATTTGCACTAAAGCCTGATAGTGTAGGGAAAGCAAAGAAAATTAAACAGTAATACTTCAGGCAGTTTGTCTGCTTATTAGACTGTGCGAGTTTAGTTAATTTAAAAAAAAAAAGGGGGGAAGTTAATTTAAAAACAAAAAGGGAACCACAATGCATTTATGCAGCTCCTGAAATTAAGAGCTTTACAACAAACAAAGTTTACCATCATTAACTTAATGTGTTAGTGGGCTACGTGAGCTCAAAAGCAAAAAACAAGTTATACATAACACATCGTTACACCTCAAAGCCTGCACAAAAAACAAGGGGAAGAAATATGCAGACATGCTCACAAATGACAGCCCCATCCCCTGGGTGTCCTCCTTCTGCCCTGTGTGGACATGTTGGGCTTTGGTCTCTCTATCAGAAGCCACACTTTTCACTTGCTTCTAAGCAGGGGTAGGAATCTCTACTCAGAAATGTGCCTTCTAAGAAACAAAACCAATCAAACAGGTGTTTTGACAGCTTATCAAACAAAAAGTGAAAACTAAAAAGTCACATGCTCCTCCAGTGGCCTCAATCAGGCTGGGATGGGGTGAGAAGGATTTCAGTACTTCAGCAGATAGTTCAAAGCCGAATCCCTTGTTCCCCAAGTGAGTGAGTGATGGCCTTTCATTGCTGATGACACCGTAATGGCCCTTCCACACCTTTGTGAACTTTCTTCATTAAGTGTCAGCAACCCGCTAAGCAAATGGATTATCTACTTAAGTGACTCTCAGAGCAGGGACAGACATTTCTTACAGCAATGCATGTTGATGCAACTTCATCTCCTCCACCATCCCTCTCCCCCTCCCACCACCAAAAGTCATTCCCTCTGCTGTACTCTCATCTCAGTTAAAGAAAAATGTCCTTTACTGCCATACCTCCATATTTGTTATTTCATAAGACAAAAAGGAACTCTGAAGAATGTCTGTTTTGAACCATTACAGACTGATTCTTCAGCCACTTCTATATCAATAAGTGAGCTTCATGCTGTTAACATTACACCATAGCTCAAAACACAGTTTAATGAACTTGTAGAAAAAAAAAAAAAAACAAACCAGCAAACCAAAACACAAAACCACCCTTGAATGTGTGAATGATTTTAGAATACATAACTCAGCAAGGAAGAAAACAGTAGGATAGGACTGCTAACTAGCCATCTATAGGGCTGTGAGATTTCAGCACAGAACTTCAGCCTGCTCTGATCACACATGGATTGCAGCCGGTACTTCTCACATGCATGCAAGACATCACCCGTAGCTTCCCAGGTTACGTGCAGAGAGGAGGGAAAAGCTAACACCTCCCTTTCTCACATATGGCACTAGCATATGCTAAACAGACACCAGAATTGTAGAGCTACAGACGAGGAAGTGAAAACCCCTGCTTTGATCCATGAAGGGAACAGGGTCAATTCCAGCAGTTTAATACCAGCAGTTTGTCAAATTATGGTAGATTGAGCTCCTGTGGTAAAATGAAGCAAGGATTTAAGTGATGATCATCTGGTTGACAGACTGCAGGTCACACTGTTAGTGCACTTACTGGTAGGATTACACAGAGGAGGCAGACAGAAGGAATATTGTTGAGAGTTAAAGCAAAAACATAAAATTCTTAAACCTAGATCATTATGCTGGAGTATTAGAAAACAAGGAAGTGTTTCTGATCTCTGCTTCTGAGAAACCAAATGACAAAGTAGAGAGTTCTACACCAGATCATGACAGTGGTACCTAATATTAAAAGGCAAAATACTTTCAATTTTAAAATTTTTTGGCTTAAATATTTCAGCTCTTGGCTTCTTTTTTTCCCCAGTAGGAAGAAGTAATCCACTGTTCACATAGTGACATGACAAATTATGTTTCATTGTTACGTAACTGAATTCTCTATTTCTACTATGGCAGGGGGTAAAACCAGTTAAAAATATGCCTAGTGCAGTTTAGAATGCTGCCAGTTTTTATTTACCACTCATGAAGACATACCAGGTTTGCAACTAAATAATTTATTCTCACTATGCAGGCATAGCACAGAGTTCTTGGCTCCAACCCACTCTGTGAGGAGACACTGATTTTGTGTGCTCAAATCACAGCTGTATGTCTGGTTACCTGCAATCAGAGAAAATCAAGCAGGTAGAAAACTGCTGTAAGCGCTGTGCCAAACCTAAGTACCCAACAGACATAGCACTGACCCAGCCCATACTGTCATATTGGCCATCTTAAGAATCTGCTGAGGAAGGGCAAGGTTCTACTATAATGCTGGTCAAATAGTCACTGCCAGGGGTGGTCCATCCCTTGTTGGAGCCCCTCAGCTCCCAGGAATGCAGTCGGGATCTTTCCTTGGCCCAATTCTCTCAAGTAAGTTGGTCTAGATTTTTAAATCATGAGGAAGAAATTCACTTTCCCCCCCACTTTTTTCCACAGATAATTTTCTAACAGTGAACTGTTGTGATTCACCCAGGATCAGATTAAAGACTCAGTGTCTGTAAGGACACAGTTCCCAGTAAGAAAGCAAGGAGGCAACAGTCTCAGCAGCAGCAAATCATTAGAACAGTCTGGTCACTTTGAGCAATCTCAGCCTATGTCCAAAAGATCAGTGATTATGTTGTTAGCTGTGGCCAGACAAGAGGGGAAATGGCAAGGAAGACATCTTCTAGAAGTCTTTTATCCAGTCTTTCACAGCAATCAGTGAAGTATTTATTCAGCCCATTTTTTTTGCATAGGCAGGCACAAAAGGGACTTTTTTATAGCTACAGACTAACACTTAAATTTAAAAGCTCTACAGAGACACTTTAGTACAGAGTACTAAACTGACAACCATAGAAGCAGCAAGTGGGTTCAGATGAGGAGAAAGATTTCAAGTTATATTACTAACTTGGCTGGGAAGCTAAAAAAAAATGAAAGCAAAAGCAGTCTGACAGATGCCAGAGAAGTAATTGAACTAAGGTAAACTTGGAAGTCCATTCTAGTTGTACAGAAAGCCAAAAACAATTTTATTCCAATTCACTGATAGCCTGTTCACCCAGAGGGAAGCAGAAAGTTTTGAAGCCCTGAGTCAGGGAAACCAGGGGTCCAGCCACAGAGCAGCTTAAAAACCAAAAGGATTAAAGAAACTGACTGTACACCTTGCTTCAAAAACCATAAGCTGCGTGTTCCAGGCCTCAAAAATATCACAGTCCTTACATTAGAAGCAGCGCAGCTTATAGAAATCTCTAGGCTGCCTAGCTCAAAGCTGCAAGCAAAATAAATAAATAAGTACCTTAGCTTTTAAAAACAAGGAGAACAATCACAATGTAAGATCTCACAGAGTTGAGAAACCTGTCAAAGATCAGCTTTCAGGACTTAAACAACAGTTCAGGGAATACACACCTCTACAGATCTCTACAGGACCTGCAGCTTTGTTTGTGGTACCATGTCTTGAAGTGTACTTCCTGCGTGAATTCTAAAAAAACAGCACCAAGGGTGGGAGTCTGTGTTTACTGCCTCCAAAGGATCCATCATTTATAAATGAAAATGCAGTATTTGCTAGAGAGCAAGCACCTGGACCTTTAGCTCCTCTCAGGATCTTGCACAGAATGGCAGTTCCTCCTTTGTATCATTAATTAAAAGGGAACACATCTCCAAAGATACGCTGGCACAGCTGTCTGGTAATTTCATCATATTCAAACTGTATTCTCCATTTCATCAGCACAAAGAGCCCCCCAAGATTTTCCACAGGGATAACCTGTAGCTATGTATATAAAGTCACTAAATGCTATACCAAAAATGGACTAAATCCAGCTTGCTTGCTTGCAGTTAGCCCTCATGCTTCTTAGCTTTTGACAGACAACAGTAGGACAAACTGATGTACATCTTTATAGAGCCTTTTTATCTTCTTTACTTTTTAAAATAAACTAAAGCATCCAGATACAAACATGATTTCACAAAATGAACACATTTAAGGGGAATAAAGTAATTTGTGGAATTGCCTATCACCATAGAATTGCAATTTTAAAATCAAAGTTATGTGATGACTCTTCTCTGTAAATATATAGAACTACCCAGAAACCATGTTTTATTCAGCAGAAATAGAAAGCAACTCACTTTACTGTGCTCTGGTGATGTCAGATAACAAAGATTAAAAAAAAACAGAAAAAAGTGCATAAAGGGAATACTGGGAATAGTGGCAGAAAAGATGGAAAAAATGACGGGGACAGAGAGAAAAGGAAAATTTACTGACTTAATTTTCCCCTTCAACCCAAAATCTATAGTACTAGGAATAAAGACAGATGCAACTGAGTGTATTTAGATACCTTAAATAATAATATACTAAACAGTAAAATAGTATCTAAAACTTATTTGTGATGTCAGTACCAGAAACTGAAGTGCAACTGTGATAAACTGGAATAGTGATAAATTCAATACCAGCAGTGCACAGTATGTATATATGTATGTATATACACTGTGCATACACCTCTTACTGTTTCAATCACTAAACAAAGTCGTGCCCAGTTATACATAGTTACTAGTCCCAGTTGCTGTTTAAAATCCACACACCATCAATCAAGCTCAACTGCTCACACAGAATGTGTTATTCGAAGGTCAGTGTAACACTGGACAGCCAAGGTAATGTTGATGAGAGCAAGATTATAAAGTAAGTTTGACATTTTTATGCTAAATCAATTCTGAGTGATGTGTGGATAAAAAAATTAATTTATCCCAAGTGATAAATTACCGCTGCTTCAATCATTGCACAAAACAGCCTGGGCAGTTATCCTCACATTTTCCACAACAAATGTGTGTCCTTCCATGGGCTACACATAGCCCATTCTGTGCAGAAAAGAACTTCCTATACACTACAGTTTGCACGTGGAATAAATCAACCTCAAGTTTAAGCTGATAACTGTTAAATAAATTAAGAATGGATCACCACAGCATTCAGACAGTCATTACTAGAATTCCTTAAAAAAAAAAAACAACAAGAAAACACAAAAAATACCCCCAAAAAAAAGCCCAGCAACCCTACTACAAGATTTTTCAAATACAAAACCACTAAAATCCACAAAAGAAATTTATTAGTTATTTACTATACAAATTAAATGAGCTCCAAACAACATAAAAATCTCTCTGTAGGACTACCCAAACACATACTTCACCTAAGCCTTCTCCATGGCAAACTCGTATTTCATCAGTCTTATGTCTACACTTGACTTGTTTTGTGTACCGTGGGTCCATACTACCTCTCGTCTCAGTTGGAAGGTCAACAAACAGCTGAGAAATTATAAAGAGAAGCTTTTTTAGCCATCTTCCAGCACAAATAGACCAGTATTTTTCAGTCTACGTCAGAACCTGGACAAGACAGCCTGCCTAAGAGCTGAACTGTGGTCAGGGTTTGGTCTACCTTGTCCTAGTACAGACCACAGAAACTTCAGGATCAAGTGCCACATCTCAGCCGGGATGCCATAGCTAAGAAACAAGCACTGGACATTGTGGCTACATGACACACAGTGTATGTTCTACCAGGAGATCAGGTCCTTGGTCCATTACCTTCATCTTATTGCCCTGCCCCAGTCAGCATAGAGAGGGTCACCTCCAGATCTATACAAGATCTCCATACAGACACAGCCAAAGACTACTGACATCCCTCCTTTCATATGCAGTTTACTGAATCAGTCTGGAGATGCACTAGATTAGAAAGAAGAAAAAAAAATTGTTAGATTTATTTTTATATTGCATATACACGATATTCTCTGTCAAAGTGTGGTCTGTCAAATATGGTTGCAGTTACTGATGTACAATATGAAGTAATTTTAAACCCCCCCGCCACAATGTAGGTAGTGGAGTATCACAGAAACCTAAAAATGACCTTCTGAGAGAAAAAAAAATACATACATATTGAACATATATTGTACAGAGACTAAGGCATGTCAGCGTCAGCTAAAGGACAGGAAGGACTCCAATGATGACCTGAAAGGTCTATAACTCGCAGGATGAAGAAAGTGGATTACTTAAACACACTCTTAAAGAACTGATCTTTGTATGACATTTTCCAGGTAGGACTGCTGAAAGCAAATGAATGATCATAAACAAACCAAAAATGTACTTAAACCAGACGGAGGCCTTGAGTAATAGCATAAAAACAGGATGATCAAAACAGGGTTTATGTTACTAGAAATCAAATATTTTTTAAAATACACCTTCTCTAGTCAGTTGAATATTAGAAACATCTGATTTAAGAAAAATATCACTCTGACTGCCAAGACAACCACACTGCCTTGATTCCCACAAATACAACTTGTTCTCTGTGATGAGAAAGGGGAACTGCACAGAATTTCTGAAGGCCTCTTTCTAAAACTGATATTCCAAGGCTTCTTAGGCTGCTTGCAGCATTATAGGGAGATGCAAAATCTTCAGGAGACTGTAATTAAGACCAAGTGCTGATGATCTTTAAGGTTCCTTCCAACCCAAACCATCCTATGACTCTGTGACTTTCAGGCTCTGAGCAAAGTCAAGGAAGACCATAGTCCTCACGCAGCTCACCATCTACCGTAGCAAAACACCTGCTATGGCAAAAGCCTGTGTAAAATTGAAATATTTGCACTCCTCTGACCTAACGTTTTCGAATAAAAAAATTACTTCCTTCAGATTTTGGTAGAGTTTTAAAAGAATTACAAACAACAGGAAAGTTATAAATTTGAAGACACACAAACCTTGAGTGGAAGAGCTAGGAAAAAGCTATGCAGTCCCTGCCATCTGTAGTTGTGGTCTCTTACTACAAAATTCCTTCTCACAAAATTTCCACCTGCTGCTTTTCCCATCCTCTCATAATTTCTTAGCTTTCCACGAGGACACACAAGACTGGGGAGCTGGTCTTGATGGGTATAAGAAATATTAGAAGATGGGAAACACTGTGTTTCATTTCACTGGGTTGGTTTTCGGATGGATCAGTCCCTTAATTTGGTCACTACACTGACTACACCACACATCTGTCAATAAAGCTGGTCAACAGTGGGGATGGACATCAGGGAGCAGCAACATCAATCTGATCCTGCCAGAACATGTTACGACGTCAAACTAAAGTCTTTTCACTAAATTAATTAACCTTGATTTAATTAACAAGTGATTTAAATTGATGCCTTTTCCTGGTCTTAAAATCAAGAGGCGAACACGGTTAGAAGGGGAAAAGGGTATTACCTTGGTATTTATTGTAAGGATCCTTAGGTGCACCACGACCAGGTCGAATACACCTCCATGCACCCCCGCAATGGCCCCCGCAATCCCCCTCCTCTATATCTGGTCTTACATTCTAGGTCTTACTAATTAGCATATCTATCCAAAATTCCCCAATGAGAGGCTCGAATGAGCCCCCCTCCCTAAGGAACCTTCCCCTGGATGGTTCTATCTTAGTTTACAAAATGTGTTCTGGAGAGGACCTTGGGGCCTGGGCACACTGGCACCCTAACTACAAAGCCTCTAAAATGTTTAGTCTCTTAGCTTAACAAACAAGTCCAAGAATGTAGGCAAAAAGCACCAAGAATACAGAACTTGCAAAAAGGTATAACAGGGGTATAAAAGAAAAGACAAAAATCATCATGGCATCAAAATCAGTCCTCTTTCAGAGATGAAAAGCCATGTTGTCAATAAGATGCTACACTCATGACAAGCTCGGACCCTAATGTGCTACCTCTGCTCTTGAGCAGACACTGTAGGCAAATAGTAATATTTAACAAGGTCAAAATTTGTTAGTGTCATGGGGGCTTATAACACTTTACCTCTCTGCATCTGAGGCCCTCAGAATGTCTGATGTGAAGAAAAAAACCTCATATGCTCCATCTTCCTGCTGTATCTACACCACCTTTTAGGCCTGGAACCAAGTGATTACTGCTAGTTCAGAAGAGATCTGCACATGTTCTCTTGGACAGGGTGAACATGCAGTGACTGGCAAGAGTAATGATTTAAAACTGAAAGAGAGCAGGTTTAGATTAGATATTAGTTAAAAATTCTTTACTACAAGAGCAGTAAGCCACAGGCATAGGTTGCCCAGAGAAGTTGTGGACGCCACAACCCTGGAAGCTTTCAAGGCCAGGCTGGGTGGCATTTGGAGCGACCTGGTCTAGTGGAAGGTATTCCTGCCTGTGGTGGGGGGGGGTTGGAACTAGATGATTGTTGAAGACCCTTCAAACTCAAACCATTCTAAGATTCTGTAACTTGCCACTGCTGTCCTGAGCAGCCTCAAAACTGCTTTCTGTAGTAATCTGAGAGGTAGAAATATGGTTTTGAAATTTAAGCTGATTATTAATACAATCTTTTTCTGAGAACAAAAGTAGTACAATTACTCAGTGTTATACTTGTTAGGTTGCCTCAGGCAAGAGGACGTGTACATCCGTATATCAAGTCTCCGGATTCTCTTCACTGTCTTTTACATTTATCTTTTACATTATGATTCCCTTTTACTTCTTAGGAATGCTTTGCTTGGGTAACATTATAATACATCATCAAGTATCTTCTACGCTTGTGCAAGTGCTCATATCCTCAGCCTTAATTCTTCATTAAGACAACTGTCAGCTGTTGTTTTGGGAAACGGAGTTTTTAAACCAGAAATAAAGATGCATCAGAATGACCTCATGTTTTAAAACTACAAGAATGGTGTAACTAAGGTAATCACTCCTCCAGTATTCTGCATTCAATGCTATCCAAAATCAATAGTGAGAAATACCACTAGACAAAATGATACAACGCTGATAGATTATGTGTTGATTTACATGAACATCAACATATTGGGAAACATTACAAACCATTTAATCTACCATCAGAGTAGAGAACATTTAGGAATGAAAAAAAGACCAATAGTGCTTCATACACAATTTGGCTTTAGGGACCAGATGTGTTATAGCTTCCATATGTTTCAGCCTACTAAATGCATTTTTAATGCCAAGTTCTTGCAGAGCAAAATCTGCGCAGTTGTTTGGGTAGTCTGTCAAAAGACAAAATTTGTCCTGAACTTTATTTCAGTTATGCTTCTACATGTTCTGGGAGCCCCACAGAGGTCACAGAAGGAATGGAAGCATCAGACTCAAATTATAATAAGCCTTTCTGGACATTCCACCAATTTCTAGGACATTAAATATAGATTATTGTTCTTATGACTCAGTATTTCCAGCCCTACTGATTAAGCATTTTGAAACTTTCCCTAGATAGAGATAGATCATTAGTGCTGGAGCACTCCCAGACCAATCACACATTTGTCTATCAGAACAATACTATTCCAATGAATTGTCCCTCAATCAACAGCACTTTGGGTGCTATAGTTCCCCAGGCCTTTCAAACTTCACACATTTTTTTATTGTTCTCTACTGGCTCTAAACGGCCCAAAGATCCCCAGTGGAATGGAACCTAGCAGAGTCCTACATCTCATTGTACAAGCAGAAGCTCAGGAAAAAAAAGGCTCAGAATATTCTTATGTGAAAATGACTTTTTCCAACAGGAATGAAGGGCAAAGCAAGTGTTAATTGGTGCTCCCAAATGTGCCATTTGCCACATAGTGGTATTGGGATCTCTTCTGAGTTCCCTGACATGTACTGTTAATTAAGCCAACATAAAAAAACCCATGTTTTGTATGATAACTAGCCTCCAGCTGGGTTCTACATCTGAGCCATTCACCTTGTTCTTCATCCACCTCACTGTCCATTCATCCAACCATATTTCCTGAGCTTACCTGAAAGGATGTTTTGGGAGACAATGTCAAAAACGTTGCTGAAGTCAAAGTAGACAATATCCACCACACTCCCCTCATCAGTCGATTGCATACTTGATACCAAAGAGTAATAATTATACCTGTCTAAAAACATAGATTCAAGATGTAAGTTATTGATCAGTCATGTAAGAGTCATTTTAAATATGGACAAATGTTAACACAGAAGTTTCAGTGAACTTCTTCTGCTACCAGAAAATAAAGATACACGGAGGGGTCATTCTGTTGAAACTTCTGAAAACAAACAAATCTTTAAACTCATATTTTTAGTCCCTAATAAGGTTAATTGCACGGACAATTTTCAAGGTAACCTGAAGATTCCAGTCTGTAAAGGCAGTTTTATGTAGGAAACAGATTTTCACCTTAATACATTGTCATGAGCTATAAAACAAATCAAATTCCACTGCAAGTCAAAGAAAAATGTTACTACTTTTTGAAAGTCAAAGATGGTTTTTTCCTTATCTACCACCTGCAATAAAACTCCATCTGAAGTGCCTAAGTGAACATTCAGCCTCTAATTGTTATTTCACTGCTTTTAGAATCCTGTAGTGAGCAATCATTGAATTACTGTCAGTGATTATAAGTTTTCAAACAAATACCCTCTTAAAAAAGCCCACATGCATATTTCATACTCAGAAAAACGAAAGCTCCTTCAAACTCATGACGAAAAAGAAACAGTTTCAGATACAATGTTCAAATCAACCACTAGATTTACAAGACACCTCACATAGACTTACATCACTAAATACAAGCTTCTTCACAAGTAATTTAACATTACTGTGTTGCCTCATTATTCTGCAATTTCCTCTATGCTGGAAAAACATCACCATTTTGGACCTGCAAGTTCTGTGTTGAAACAAGGGTGTGCTTGCATAGATCAGACTGAGTGATGGGGATGTCAGTTAGCCAACAATTAGTAAAAAAACCCCCAAACACACGCTTTAGCACAGTTGCCAATTATCCTAAAATTAAAATTCAACACCCAATCACTCTTAATCTAAACAGTGTAAGGGACATGCATGTAAAGAGAGATCATTTTGAGGGGTCTGGTTGCTGGGGTTTTTTTCTTGTTTGATGCAATGGAGATACATTCCTCTTTTGATATTGGCTTAAAAAACAAGAAGTTGTTATAAACATTTTTTCAGGGGGATAAAAATAGGAAAAACTCCCACCACACCTGCTTCACTCGTCAGTGAAGGCCTTTCTATAATGAATATTGCAAATTTCATGGTAAAGTCACATTACTATTCAGTTGTCCTCACATTAAACCTGAATTCCTGTTTCCTCCAACAAGTATATTTATTAGAAATTAGAAAATGTATAAATTTTATCAAAGACAGACTTTGTACTGGCCCACTCTTCTAAAGCCTCACATCTGTCAGACAGAGGTTATTTATTAAAGTGTTAAATTGAACATCTTATTCCAGTAACTATCACCTTTCTCCCCTCCTGTCAATCCTAGCAGATTAGTTCATTTGTTGTTAAAACCTTCACACACACCAGATCTTATTCAAAACCTCTAAACATGCCAAAGACCACTCTTTAACATATGTTTTGTTTCTTAAGGAAACTACGAATAGTGAGAATGTTTTGCAGTAGTTTGGGCTTGCTTCGAGTGCTCAAACAGATCAGAGTTTCCGTAGCATAACTACAACGAAATACTCTGAAACAGTATCTTTTAAAATGGATATAATATGTTCTTTTCACTCAATACTACTTAAGTAGCATGACAGGCACGTTTTCCTCAGTCCTTTCCAAGGCCCTGTGGAAATATATGGCATATGTATTATACTTAATTTTGCTCTCTCTGAAACTAAGTATATGGGTCTGCATCATCTACTGAAAAAAACCTTACGATATGAGATACAGCTTCTAGATAAGTAATTAATATCAGCAAAATTTCTTTAGAGTCATGGAAGAAGTAAACAGTTCATGTTTCTAGCGATATGCTTTATCTAAACCATAAGAATATAAGGTTTTGTTCTGAAGCAGGTTTTTCTATTTTATGAAACAACATGAAAACAAACTCATTTAGAAGTAAGAATCGAATAGGTCAGACTGAATTCAAATACGTCCCCCCATTCAAGAAGTTCTGTGAATTTAAGAGACTGTCAGCACTTAGTCTAAACATTTTGAAAACCTTCTATGCATTCCCCTCTATCTACTTCAGTCTGGATAGGAGACGTGAGACTTAGAGACTTCTCAGCCTGAGTCTTAAATCTAAGATGATATATGTGGTTTTATTTTCAGAACTCTAGATTCCTACACACTTCTATATTAAAAACTGATTATTGTTTTTTAAGTCATAGTGATTAGATTTGCTTGTTTTATTCAGAAGATATGTTCCCTGCAAACAAATTAACTGGAGTGGAAGAAAATTACTTTCTTGTTGACTTACCCAGACAACTCTTCAAAATTTTATTGAACATGTAACATTTTGTATTTATATAAATACCATCATTAAATTACTTCACAGTTTTATAGAAAAGCTTGCACCATTTTGCTTATATAAACTGCAAGTGAACTAGTCTTGCCCTCAGCGTTTACCCTTCAAACTGTTCCAGCCAACTTGAAAGGAAGTGTGGTGCAGAGAGAAGAAACAATACAGAAGACCTCCTTTTCAAGCAAGTAAATTCTAATTTTTTTCCCATTTAAAAACAATGTCTTTAAAGATAAGTTGTTCAGAGTACACACACAAAACAGGGACACTTATCTGAACTTCCCCAATAAGCTGATAAAAAAGCTGTTTTTAAAGCAGTCAAATGGATTTATAGAGTTTAGGAAATGCTTAAGCTAGAAGGATTAATTACTACTAAAGTGACTCCCAAACCATTAAATTTTATCAAATGCACTTCCTTTGATCAGATAGTCCTTGACAGCTGTCAAAATGTTAAGCTTTAAAAATATCACTAAGCTTAGAACTACCTCCAGAGGATTTTGATTTTCATATTAACATCCCTGTAAGGATGGCACTAACAGCTTCATGCTGATAATTTTCTCCTTTTCAACCATTTATTAGTGAATAAAGGTGTAAGATATAATGCAATAATGAAAGCAAACTTTAATTAGAGTTTCAGAGTTAACAAAAATGATCTGGCAAACATTAAAATGCAATTGATCAGATTATCACAGGTCTCACACAGTTCCCACAGCCTAGGTAACAGGGATACAACAGTTTGATAGTGTTACAGCATGATCACTGTGACAATGCTCGTGCGATTGCATTTTGCTCAGCTATTCAGTCATTCAGGTAGGGTGCTTAAGTAGACTGCTGACATGTGAAAACACTGCTTCTTTGAACATTCTAAGTTAAGCACTTATCCTGCAAATGTCATTGTTATTTTCATCATGATGTTCATGAAACAGCAAAAGGCTAATGGAAGCTCCAAGTGAACTCTATGAAATCCAAAACAAACAAAAAGAAAGCCTCTGAATTATTATTAGCCTTCTACTCCACCAGATTACAGAGCTGCAGCACAGCACGATATCCTGCACCTTACCCAAAGCCTCATGCTAAAATAACAAGTTACTCTGACTTTCCTCCAGTTTTACTCAGTACATGTTATACTTCTACTAAAACACACAAAATTACCTCTGCACAAAATTTTTTAACAAGTGTGTCCCCATTCAAGGGAGAAACGAATTTTAAAGCACCTTCTCAAGAGAGAAATTTAGGAGGAAAATTTACTGTTGAAAACTGTTTCTATACAAACTTTTACATCTAACATGTCACAATTTTGTTCTGTATACAAGTATTTTATCTTGATGCATATACACACTGATAAATCACATACATTAAAATTAATTGTCTGGTGGTGCATCCTTAACTGGCTTATTCATAGCTACCTTAGTCATAACATTGTCTTTTGGGGGGGATTTTTTTGAGCATTTACAGGGAAATTTCTCCTAGATTAAACACTGCCAGAAACAGATTCATTTGTATTCCCTCATCTTCACAAAATCCCTTTAGTCCAAGATGCAGAACTAGTAGTAGATGGATTTAATATACTAAAGACCACTCTACAACAAAAAGGAAAACTAGATACCACTGGAGAAGATGAGTATCTGTCAGTGCAAAGGTAGAAATCAAGGCCCATTGCTGAACTTGCTGACTGTAGCATAAAGACTATTTGAAAATTATGTTCTCTGACTATGAACAAAGCACAGGATTTTTGTTGTTGTTTACAATAGGAACTATGAATACTTGCTTAGGATCTAACACTAGAATCGGTGAATCAAGCAGAAAGATAAAATTTTTAGAAAGCTATTCTAAAATGGCTTAGGAAAAAATCTAAATTGTTCAGCTGAAAACTAACTTGCTGCCACTATCATTTGCAAGAGCTGTAACCTAATTGTCTTGTGATTTCATGCTGTAGGGTGCTAAGTGGAACCCAGTGTCCCCCACCGAGGTACCACACAGCCTTCTCATTGCCCCCACAACCTACCAGCCCCTGCAGCACCAGCTGGTCAGAGTCCCAACCCCAGAGGAGTGGGAAATCTCCAAGTGCTGCCTTCCCCGAGGGCTCCTTCCAAACCAGCAGCTCAGTCCTCATCTTGACTTTTATGGAGACTGCAGAAAAACCCACAGGAAACACTGAAAACAGTTAACAAGGTAACAACCAGCTTTGCCCACATTTAATCCAGCAAGTTCTCACTGGTGGAAATTTCACTGACAAAAAAAAGAACTTGTAACTTTAATTTGGTGAGGAGACCCAAGAAAGTGTTGGAGATTTTTGCTTGTTTTGCCTTAAAGATTTCCACTGAAACTCTGGATGAGGATAATTTTTAGGCAGCACTAATGCCTGGGTACACACCTCTACCATCCTGCAACTGCTGCCTGAAAAATGAGGAGAGATTTTGCTGTAAGACTCCACTGGTGTTTTGTCAGCCAAGAAATCCACTGGAGTCCTG
>VZRQ01003237.1:1250633-1339558 GCA_013397975.1 Machaerirhynchus nigripectus | reverse complement strand
AAAAAAAAAAAGAAAAAATCAAACCAAACCAAAGAAAAACCACACCAAACCTCACCAATACACTTTAGCCTGAGATTTAAAAGAATGAAAAGAACGAACCTACCAGTCATGAATTCTTCTTGTAAAAGAGAAGGGTGTTTACACCAGCAAAAAGGGGTGGTAGAGACTAGAATTCAGATTAAGACAGGACCAGATGCATGTGAAAGTAAGCAGCTGAAAAGTAAAAGTAGACCACATAGCAAAAAACAATGCAGAAATAGATCATTAAAAGTCAATTAGCATCCCAAGGAGGAAAGACAGGCAATGAAGGAACAGATTGATAATTATAAACTGCAAAACAGAACATTAGGATAGCAAGATGATAATGCTGGATGGATGAAAAGGAAAACTGTTAAGAATTAGCAAGTCAACAACAAAAGATAGAGAAAAACAAGATAAGTTAAAAAGAAAACATCTGCAATATGTGAAAAATCTTCTGTGATTGATTTAGCATTTACTTTCTTCATTTCTTGTTTTATACTTTCTCTAGCTCATAGTATCACATACATAGAATTCTTTGCTCCAGCAAAGAATAAAGATCATGATCGACCCTTGTGCAACAATCATTACACCTGAATTTTGCTTTTTATCCTGAGAAACCAGTAGTGTTGATCTCACACCTTACACCTCCCTTCCCTGACACAAAGGTACCTCTGCATGCAGCTTCACCGTTCAGCCAAGTGAGTCTGAAGACCACAGACAGCCATGGTGAGCTGAGCACTCAGCACAGGCATATTTATCTGTTCATGGCACGGCAAACTAAGCCGTTTTTAAAAAGCCCAAACAAAACCAAACTAACATCACCACTGCCATCCCTCACACGTTTAACCCCCTCAAACAGCAAACCATATCAGACAAGCTAAATGCTCAATTAGAATATGAGACCAGACAACAGGCTAGGAACATGACTAGCACACTGCCTCGGTGGCAGGTTGGGTTAAGTTGGATTACTTTAGCTGAGTGGTGAAAACACATTGGAAAAATCCTGCACATTTTCCTTGCCAGCTGAAGATCTGTCAATGAAAGCATCATAAATGGGAAAACAGCTAGAAGCTGAGTAAATTTCTGTAAGATCTTTGTCAAAATGCATCTCTCTGGCCTTATTCATTATCCATGTCTCTGTAATAAAAAGCCACTGGACTAAGAACTACATGTATTCCTGATCAGTTTGTCACAAATTAAGTTAAACTGGGCTGTCTACATCTCATCTCTGGCCTCATTTTCAGTACTAAAAGCCTTCCTCAAGAAACCTGACCATCACCTGCTACATCCTGTAGCCCAAGGTCACTAACACTCACCTGGAGCTCGACAGCTGGCAACTCTGGAAACAGTGGACCCTTAAAGGAGCTGAATTGGTACCTGTGTTCTTTAACAGTCTTCAAAAACTTTGTATCCAGCCTCCACGGGAACAGAATGAGGTAATTACATTTAAAGTGGCCAACAGACTTCCCTTTGGCTGCTTTCTCCCTTGTCCAGGAGCTGTTGACAACAAAATCTCTTCCAAGCTTTGAAAGCAAGTTTATCTTCAGGCTGCTGTAACGTTACCACATTCAGAGTCATTGAGGGATTGGGTACTTGACAGACTCTTGCAACAAGCAGGTGTCGTTTGCTTCTTTTATAGCTTCCTTTACAGCTTTGGGCTGTAACTCTTCCCTGAGAACTCAGATAATGCCAGGTGTGCTGTCTGCAGTGGGATACAGGTGACAAACAGGATGTGACTAAAATTTGTGTTCTCTGGCATAGTAGCCTATCTAATGCCACAACCTCACGCACTTCCAATCTCCACCAGGCTGGGCAAGCAATGAAAATGGAAGAACCCAGGATCCTAAAGAGGCTTTTGACAGACAGTGTGTTTTTGACAAATGAACATCTGAAGAACAGTACAAACATTTTGATACTGCTCAAAAATAGCTCAAAGTCTGTCTTGAGAAGTATCAATAACAAACAGCAAAAGCCTCCAGAACATAAAAGCTGTTGACAAAACTGTCAGTGCTGTGCAGCATTTGACAAGAAGTACAAGAGCCAGCCTGGAGCTTAGAGGGAAGAAAATGAAATCCACCACCCAACCCACAGTCACCCAACACTCACCCCTTAACCTGGAATCAAGCCTGACCCTCACCACTGCCTTGCCCACGCACAAACAGTAAAATCCAGCAGACACATTACACAGACAAAACTGTCCTCATCACTGTACTTGGGTACAAAACCTTAGTAAAAGATTGAGCATTCACTTTATACTAATATTACTAGATGAAAAAGAAAACCTAGTATCCTTTAAAGACAAAGCACATTCTCTTCTTGAATTTTACTGAAACACACATAGAAAGAAACATTACAGAAGAACACAGTTCTTTGAATACCATTCCTGGTTTGAATACACATTCATTTCAGAAACATAAAGGAAAAGTTCATTTCATCTTTCTGGTCAATGACAAAAGAGAGAACTGACTAAATGAAACCTTATTTGCATTAAAGCTGTTAACAAAAAATACTTTTTTTGCCATTGTTAATAAGCAAAAGTCACCATTTTTTCTTTATAGGTCACTCTTTTCTTTTCTCTCTTTTTATTAGAAAAGTGAAAATAGATTGGAGTGGAAAACAAAAATAGGAAAACTAAAAATTAAATAGTAATTATCTGCTACTATCATAAAATTATAAATAATAGTTTGAAAAAAATCTTTGTTTTTAAAGACCACTAGGAAATGAAAAATTGCAACCAATTGTATAATGATATCCACTAATCTCCTAAGATTCATAAATTAATTCAATACATTCATCCTCTCAGTATGAACCTAGTCTGTTGCTGCTTCTTAATAACTATTAGAATAAACATAATAAATTTACTTAAAATTTCAGCTACAAATCACACTCTACTATATCTTCATTTTACATTTTCGGATTTCTAGAATATTCAAACTATTTCATTCCATTTCTATATAAAGATTTTATTTACCTCAAAGTCCTGCAAAACCAGAGATTTAGTGGGGGAAAAAAAAAAAACCTTTCATATTCTTCTTCCAGTTAAAGTTCTCAGTCATTTACAG
This sequence comes from Machaerirhynchus nigripectus, assembly GCA_013397975.1. NCBI lineage: Eukaryota > Metazoa > Chordata > Aves > Passeriformes > Dicruridae > Machaerirhynchus > Machaerirhynchus nigripectus. The sequence goes on along the minus strand of VZRQ01003237.1, from coordinate 1,336,475 downwards.
AGGTTTTTTGGATTCCTCTCATTCTTTTTTTTTCCTAGCGAGGCCTACTGGAGATAAATCTCCCACTGATCTGTATGAAAATGGAAAATACTGAAAAGCTGATTGAAAATCATTTCTATGTTATAGGATGTGGTTTATTTTTAGGCGGTGATAGTTTAGCCCTAGTGTTTCATTCACATTGGGTTTTGTCCACTTGCATTTCTAAAGCTGGGTTTTATTTTGGTTTGTCATGAAAATGAAGTGTCGATCTTGCTTCTGTAGCCTAAATAACGTATAGCTGAGTAGCAAAATGAGCTTCTGCTTGACTTCCTAGTTGTAAGGAGTTTGGGGAGCCTAATCTGTTTTGGTGATGGAGAGAAGGGGGAAGAGAGGAGGTTGCTTCTGTTTATCATCATTCATATGACAGAACACACGCAATTTCAAATTTTTGTGCACCTCTACTATTTGCAATACTATGGTCTACAACTTTATTGTATTCATCCTTATACTAAAACCCCCAAAGTAATTGGTTCTATATAGAAAACCAACAGAAATATAGCCTTTTCAACAACAAAACCTTTGATTTATCAATGTTCAGCAATGTAGAAGTACAAAGGGACATGAAGATTTTACCTGAACAATAACATTGACTCTATTAAACAAACAGGAATAATCTTGACCAAGAACTAAAATTTCAGGCAAGTCTGTTGTCAAAATTCTGAGCAACTGAGAAGAAAGCACCAGAGGAAAAACTTGCTGCAAACCTTGAAAGATATTTTAACACCCCTTATTTACAGATAAGGAAATTATGCACAGATGTTATACCTAAGGAGGATATGTACTTAACTGAGAATAAACACCCAGAATTAGCAAGCTCACCTCTGAATAGATATATTGCAGAGAAGCACTCAAGACACACCTGTGTAATTGCATCAAGCAGCTATCTTAGGTAACAGGCTTGTTGCTAGGATTCCTAGGGATCTCTCTCAATGTGCTCCTCACTCTTTCAAGGCAATGATTTGGCTTAGGATGCTTTCAGAGAGAACTTGCTTGCCCTGTTTGAGGGGAGATATTTTTAGCTCACAGACACATTTAGAATGGACATTTTTGCCTGCAAAAATTCCTTCTGTTTCTTTCTGCTGAACCCATATTATGACTGGTGCATAAATGCCTCCTAGTTTTGCTACTGCAGCTGATAGACAGGTGACAAGGGAGGGCAATAGAGATGTTCTACAGCATTTAATGCAGGCAGATTTTAATTCACTGGCAGCAGTGGCATTAAAAACACTGAAAAGGAAAAGCAAAACACCTACTGCATGATTCAGCTGCTGGTTTCACCAAAACTTGCAAGCCTAGTGCAAGAAGAAGTTGCTGGAATCACATCATTTTCACAAACAGCAACAGCATCATGTAAGAACGATTCCCATTCTTGGAACTGTGAGAAACCTGTCATGACTCATGTTAACAGACACATATAACACACTTCCAGGGCTAGTCTGTTCACTGTTAATAAGTCACGTGAGGAGATCTTTGGTTTATTCTACAGATATGCCAAAGATACTGCTTATGTGAATGCAATTATATTGGCTGCTAAGTGGCCGTCTGCACCTCCCTGAAGCCACCAGATCCACAGGAATGCCTGCTGTTCTCCAAGGACACAAAGTATTAACACTCAAATATGATGAGAAAGGAAGGGATGCAAACATCAACATGAGCCACGCAAAGTTGTCAATACCAGTTTACGGAGGAAACCTAGTATTTACCTGCCTTGTTATTTTTGTCATATTAGATCATAATTAGGCAATGTGTCTGTCCAAACATTTAAAGGGACACTGCCTTGACATATAAACATGTACTCCAACATCCAACCACAATACCTGTTTGTGTTTTCTGTATTAGTAACAGAGCATCTGCCAAGCCATTTGTCTGTGAAAGGTACTATGCACACTAAATCCCTGTTTGTTCCTCTTCCAGCAATTCCAAGAGGATAAAAGATATTTCTCTCTTCACACACTTCTTGCTACATGTCAGTTACATGTCAAGCTACTTCTTGTTACGTCAGTTCTTTCAGCTTACAGATCATCCAACATTTTAAGCATTAAGCAAGGATTTTTCACAGTCTCTATGCTCTCATCCTCCAAAATATTAAACAAAATCTGCTGTCCTAGATACTATTCTCTTTCTACTTTAGTAATACACAGAGATCTCCTGGTTCCATGTTAACTATAACTTATCATATTTCTAGTAATACAGATAACTCTTCCAGAAGTACTCTCTCAAACATTCTGAGAAAACTTTTTAGATTACATGAGTGTGTAAAAGACTTAAAAGGGAAGACACTACACTTTATTATTATTTGATTCCAAATTAGTTTTAATATTTCTTTATATGGAAGATTTTAAAATGTAGGAAACAAATTTATTATTCTAGGCTTTCACATTGTCCTGGATTAACAAGAGACTTTACCAACTCCCATTTTTTAATTTTCTGCTGTCATTTCCTTTCTATACTACATTACTGTGCCTTCTTTTCAGGCTGGATCTTCACCAATTTTCTATTTTATTGTGCTTTTTATCTGCCATAAGAATGTCTCCAGCATTTGTGATCGTTTCTTTTTCCCTCTGGATCTCTATGATTTCCTGACTAGCCACCCTAACAGTATTTTGCAAGTGGAAGTCCGTTTTTGCTCCTTTAGATAGGTATGGATAAATTCTGTTACTTCTCTCCCAATGGTCTACATAGTAAGTACATAACTGTTGTTTTGTCTGTTTAAAAATCCAAACTCAGTCTGAAAACTACATCAGAAGATGACAGTAAGGCGAGTATATAGTAACTTCTCCCTCCTAGTAGCATATTCTTTTGCTACCCAGAAAATAATTAGCACAACACAGTCACATAATTTCTGTATAATAAACAAGTGAGTTTCATAGGAGAAAATAAATTATATTATGAAACATTAGCCTCTGCCTAATTACAGTTTTTATGTAATGAAGTGCTTTAGGAGGACCTCTGTTTCACTACTCCTTGTCTGAAGCAGTAAAATCACACCAGTTATATAAAAATCTGGGGCAATTCGAATTACTTACCTATGTTGTTGGAGTTTTGAGGTGGTTTTTGTATATACTTTTCAAATTATTACATTGGTAAATGATCATTTCAAAGAACTTTTTTCTCAGAAAGACATACAACAGAATAAAACCCAATTATAAAAAAGGAACTCATTGGTATTGTCTAATTACTACATTAAAAAGTCAATGCACAGCATGAACTTAAGTATTAAATACATATAAAACATTTGTAAAAGATACCTTACTTCAGGTAAATCAACACACCCGGTTTTCATGATGACCTTTTGCACATGTATTTTCAAAAACATTATGTTTACAGGCAACATGAATTCAAATAGGCCATGAAATACAGTATCCTGACCCCAAAACTAGTTTTTAAACAGACGCTAATTAAGTGGTTATCACTGAATGTTGAGACTGTGCCAAAAAGCACTGCAAAAGTTGACAGCAAAGCTCACAGCAAAATAGCCTGAGAATAAAACCTGATATTCCTTTTCACAGTTCCCTGCTAAAAAAAGCATTAACTTAAGAGCACATATGAAGGGAAGTGAGGACCTCCTGCTGCCTCTCTGATACAGTATTGGTGGCAAATGGGTAATTTCCATACATGTGGCAATTTACTAGTGTTACAACCCATACCCAAATGCCTGGAGGCACTGACGTGCCAGTCAGGAGAGCAGGATCACCATTAACATATCATTATGAAAGAAACAGCAAAAGGGAAAGGGGAAAAAGACCCCTCTGAATGAATGCTTCAGTGAAAGTTTCTTTGTAGACATGTTTTTAGAGGCAGGATCCGAAATTTCATGCTCTCAAAGGCACAATGCAACTCGCTCTTTTATGAAATATTAAGCCAAGGCAGTAACCCTTCATTTCCCTATGACCATTCCTCTGAGTTCACAAATAGCCAGATTCACCCAGAATTAAAGTAAATAACCTTGTTATGAAAGGAGATGCATGTTGTAAAATAAACCAAAAACAGTTTGCAAGACAGGGGATTGGCCTCAGTCAATACCATATAGGAGTTCACAAATAATTCAAAATATACTGTGCTTCACTTACTGAAGAAAATACCACAGAAGAGAGAGATCAGTTGTCCCCTCTGTTTATTATTTATCACACTGTAATGTCTGGAACTGTTTACCTTTCTCTTTTTAATGTGCAACTCCAGATGATATTAATAAGACCCAAAAATATCTATCCCATTTAAATACACACTCTTGAATTCCAGGACATACTTAAACTCTAAGTTCCCTTTGTCTAGAAAGCTAGAATTTTTTTTCCTTTTTTTTGCCAGCTAGCAGTGTTAAAAGCAGCATCTAATATTACTGCAGGTAAGAGGAGATAAACTTCTGAAAGTTTTAACAGTATATCTAGACTTTTTAGTTTGTTCACTTCATATAATTGGTAACTTGGCTATAAATAAGTGGATTTTTTCTTTTTCAGTGAAAAACACCTAATCAACTTCCAAACCTGCTCCCCAACTCGAAAAGTAATTGGGTAGAGAAAAAACAAAACAAAACAAACCACAAATAAGGCAATATAAATTTCAAGTTCATGAAACATTCCTTCTGCTCAGGAGCCAAGCAGACTATTTTACTTCTTGACAGAATGTTTTTGCCCCTTAAATTTCATACATAAATTTTATTCTTTATCAAAAAAAATATACATACATCCCTTTGCATATGCTTAGAGTTTTATGGTTTACTGGACTGCAATGATCAATTACATTCTCTTCTAAATTGTTAATTTTAGGCCACATACCTCTCAAATATACTTTTTATTCATGGGACATGTGCCTGGAGTTGTGCTGCGCCCAAGACACAGTCCTTGCCACTTCCTGAACAGGTAACACCTTTTACTGGTTAACAACACTCCATCACATTTTCCTACAACAGATACATCCATATACCCAATGGCTGATGGATGATTCAAAAAGTAAATGTCTTTCCTCTGCACTTTCTAAAGCAAATGTCAGGTGGTTTTCACTGTTGTATGATTCCTACTGGTTCAGCACACAAATCCAGCTTCACATCTCTTCCAATATTCCTATTGCTTCCTAAGTAACTGAGCCTGTTGGATGAAGCTGTGCTGAACAGAGCTAAAACAAGCATGGGCATAGGTACACCCCAGTAAAAACACTAATAATTACCACCTGTGCACTCAAGTCTTGGTGCATATTCAAGGGAGACAGGTTTTATGATCAACATACAGATTATCCAGCCCTGTAATGTTCCCAAAATTTCCACATACATTTTTCATATGCAAGAGCAGTATCTAGAATGTCTAGGCTCCCTGCCACCCCTGCTACTTCCTACAGTGCAATTTTGGAGGAATGAGTTCTTATCCATTAAGTATTAGGACACAAAAAAAGCAAAAATTTGTGCTCTGAGGAATTTGGCAAATGAGCAGTAAATATTTACCAGCTGCTAAGATCAGCTGGCTGTTTTGAATTTAATCTAAGTATAATTAAACAAACAAACAATCAAGATATTGAGATTGGATTTAACAGTGTGGAATAAGACCATTCAAACATTCTTCCATTTTAAAATTATACCAGCATTAATGATAATCAGTGCAAATTCTTTTACTGCTAGACAAGTATTAATTTTTGGTTAACTAACAACACCACAATAGCTTCATAAATCATTGCCAGCTATCTGTAAGGATGCCATCTGAGAAGCTCTTCATTTTTAAAAGTTTGCTGTCATAACATTAAAACGGTTTGTCAAAACAACCTTGTCTCCAAAGGAATTGTGGCTTTGTTTAAATGAACATCAATTCTTCATCTAGAAAACATTTCCTAAATGAGAACTGTCGATTTTTGGCTTGCTTTCTTAAACTGGACTTTTGCCTAAAGCATTTTCTTTATTTATTTAGGAAAAACTCTTAGTTTTAGTTCATCATTATTTTTTTTTAAGCATTTAAAATTTCAATCTCCAATCTCAATTTTAAGGTTTTCATACTGCAAGTCATACATCACTGGAAGGAGCAGGGTTTGAGCCTTTAACAAGTTGATTTTTTTTCAAATTTATGCAGGAGTTAAATAGATGCTAGTAAAAGCAAAACACTGTAGGTGCCTTAATCCTTTTAACCATTAAATTCCAGTAGTATAGCATGCTTCCTCTGGACAGGAAATGCTGGTAAAAGAACAACAATAACAACAAAAAAACACACAGTTCTCACCCACCCTAGATAAATTTTTTAAGAGATATAACCATTATTTTTATGGAAATCTGAGTCTGATGAAATAATAAAGATTAAAATAGCTTTTTCACAGCTGTGGAAGACCTAAATTATTCTAGTATATTTGTGAAGTGAAATTTGTACATATGTTATGCCTGGGATTACAACTATAAAATACTACAGTGCAGGACAAGAAGTGGCACTTAAATTCCATGGCAGCTAAATTCCCAGCGCAACATCCCATCACCTCTACAATCTCACAGCACAGGACTACTGTGGATTTTCCACCACGAAGTTCAGGAAAACAGCGTTTTAACAAGGGAAATTCTGAACCAGCATGATTTTCTAGCATCTAGCATGCATTTTGTTTCTTGTTTTCTTTCATTCAGACTTTTTTTGGTGACTCATTGCTGTTATTTACTTACATATTTCCTGATTAAAAGTATAAAGATTAAAAAAAAACCCAAGTATATTGAAAATCTTCCTCCCAAAAACATATGTACATCCACCTTCTTTCTAATTCCTGTTATTATTATTATTAAGCCAACAAATTCCTTACATAATATTGGATGAGAGCTGGAAAAAGAAGCAAAAAAGAAACATGCTCAAGTTTCAGTGCTGAGAACCAAGCTCAGTGGCTTTCAGTGTTTAATTTTTGTCTGTTACTGGACAGTCATTTTGTTAAATCTTCAAGAAAAAGATAATTCAAAGACAAAAGTATGCTAAACATCAAGTTTGACAGTGACATAAAGACCCATTCTATCCAATTACGAAGGTAAATCTAACAGGTTGTCAACCACTCTGCTCAAAGAAGGCGTATCGGTTAAAAGGCTGATGTGTGGAATGTAAGAGGGACAGCAAGCAGAAGTAAAATGGCATTGGGAAGAGACTGCACACGGCCAGAAAAAGAACGTGATACAGCTCAAACAGGATCTGTTTTAACAGAAAATTAATCAAATATTTCTTTCAGTTTCTAAAGAACAAAACTGAAAAACCAAAAACATGCATCTGACCATGTGGTAACATGGTGCCCTAAGAATTAAGAAGCTGTTTATTCAACACTCAGTATTAGTGTCATACTATAAAGTTGACATATGATATTTTTCTTGACGGGTTTCTAAGCTCAGCTATGAAGAAAGGAGATGCACAGATAGTTCATCATTGCACATAAAATCTCACAGTCGTGGTCTCTAACAGAGGATGGGAGGCAAAAGAGACTCAAGACATGACATGTTTGAACTCCAATGGTAAGAGAGAGAAGAAACTATAAAAAAAAATAGGCTGAGAAAGAGAAAATACATTGTTATCTCCTGCACTTCTTGCTTGGTATTTCCAGTTGTGGTTAGGGGCTGGGGAATATTGCCCTATACTGAATACAGCAAACTACACATGTGGATACTGAAAAGCTGCTAGCAGAAGGTTTTCCCTGTTTCTTGCAGTTTTCTGTGAGAATCTCTCCTTTCTCATGCAAGCTATGAAAACAATAAGATGGTTTTTGTAAATAGTATCTGAACATCTGTTGTTTTTCTGATCTGTTTGGGTATAAGGCAGAGAGTGTTTGGAAATGGGCACTGTAGGACTTCAGCCAATCACCCCAGGAGGTGGGTGACCACTGACCAATCACCTATGGAATTATGGCACATATAAGCAGAAGTTGTAAATAATAAAACTCACTCCATTTTCTCGCTGGATTTGTGTGTGCTGCATCTCTCCGTCCTGGGTACTACAGCGACATACATGGATGCATCACTTACAAGTATCTGTTTGCTGGAAGTGAGCTAATTAGCTCCTGGGTACCAACAATTCAGGTTCCAATGCAGCTTTTAATTGCATTTTATCTCCATCCTTGGAGACACCCAGAAACCATCTGGATAAAGTCTTGGGCAGCTTGCTCCAGGTGGCTCTGCTTGAGCAGGGGTGTTGGACCTGATGACCTCCAGAGATCCCTTCCAACCTCAGCCCTTCCATAATCTTGTCATGAAGAAGTCACACTAACAAGAATAAATTAAACATGTGCCACTGTGAGGGCCCTGAACACATCTTTCTTGAGGGCTTTAAGCCAAGTCCAGCTTAGAAGCTGAGTCCAAACTCATCTATGCTGCTGAGAAGCATCATCATTAAGAAAACTAGAAGGGAGGTTCTTGCCCAGCTGCTTTTTGGCTGGGACTGTACACTGGCTCACCTCACTGCTGCACTGCAGTCGTGTCTTTGCCTGCTCTCCCACCACCCTGGTCTTCACCTTGGCCCACACCTTCTGGCTCAGCTTCAGACTCATGCCCCAACACACCAAGGACCTCCTGGAAAATCACTGGGGAGACACTGACCCTGACCACTGTCTCCAGACCTAATCCCAGCTCTGACTCGTCCATCAGCACCCTGGCTCCTTATTGTGATGGTCACCTGCCTTGTTACAATGTGGGCTTCCCAGCCAACCTTCACTGGCAGAGCAGTCAGATCTTCCTGCGCCACAACAACACCAGCATAAAGACAAATTCATTTCATCAACAGGAAAAAATGAAGAAAGATCAGTGGTATATTGGTACTAAATGTCAAAAGCACGGGAATCGAGAGGACAAGCAAGCTAGTATTTCTATTATTTATGCAACAACAGTTTGAGATAGTACAACCATATCTGCAAATACAGAAGGAATTCCCAGTGCATGGTAATATGTAAAAAGGATAATACAACTAGCAATATAATAAACTATAAATACACAGAGGACAAAAAAATGCCAGATTTATCTGGTAATGCTGCAAGAAATGCAAGATAATAGTATATGCTATATTTAAATAAATACTTTTTACTTTATTTGGCATCTGAGGGAGTCTAAAATACTCCAAAGACTATAAACAAATCATAGCAAAAGTATAAAAGTGGCATTTCTTAGCAAGGGGCATGGGTAGGTGTGGCCAGCCAATGTCATAGTAAGTAGCAGGGGAGGAGAAAGGCTCCCTTCGATCCTTAATGCCTCTGGGAAACAAAAAATAAGAGCAGCAAGTATTTTTTCATTACAGAAACAAAAAACGGGAAGCTCTGAAGTTCTTCCAGAGTAAACTCCAGTTCTCAGCAAATTTAGTTCCTTGGGAAAATGATAAGTTCACTCTGATGGAACTGATGGAGCAAAAAGGAAAAGGAGATATTACTACAAGCTTCAAAAAGAAAGTACTTATTTTTACCTGCATTGTCCTGAGATTCGCTCAAAATGAAGCAACCATGAGGAAAATGATGGTACTATTGAGCTTCAGACCAGCCTTTTTTTTAATGCACTGTAAATTAAACGGAAAAGCCAATTAGGAAGAATGATAAGCTCTTGCTTCTATTATGGACAGCTTTTGTTCCATTTTCTAAGAACCTGAAAAATTTGGCAGTTGGCAAATTTCTAAGACACAACACCTTTTGTGAGTTTTCTGCCCTCATAACCTGCAGTAGGCATGCACTCTTTACGCCTTCCAGAATTAATATCCAGGAAAGTATTAGTGTGGTCCTGTCCGAAACATCACTTACAGTTTTCATATTAATTTGATTTTGTATGTTGTATTTTAAACGTAGATGTTTAAAATCCAGTACTTAAATACACGGTTGAGTTTCTGAGCAACAAGAGAGGCGGGTTTCAGAGCTAATTATACATGCCTGTGCCCATGCAAAGCCAAGCTGGAGAGATAAGGGCTCTGTTCAGAAGGGGATCCGACATTTCAGTTGGCCACAATATGACACATGAAAAGTGACTCTCTCTTGGCCCATACCTGTAACCATGAATTTGCCTGATGACCTGGGCTCTGGGTCACCCCTGGCCAGCCCATAAGTAGCTGTCTTCATATTCTTCTCACATCAGGAGCATATTTCAGTAAAGGGGAAACTATTATTTTTGTGGCTTTATGTGCCATTTCTAGGTTTTGGCAGAATTTCTCTGAACTCACCAAAGCTCCAAACAAGATTTTCATGACTCAAGAAAAACAGTGAGAATGAGACAATGCTTCTTCCCCTGCAGCTGTTCCAGGTATTTTTCAATAGACCTTTAATAAAAGATTTCCGTGACACACTTTCAGTGGTGCATCACCTCCTGACATTTGACTAGATGCACTATAAAACCCTCTGTTGGTGAAGGAAGGAGGAATGCATGATGAGGAATGCAGAAAAAATTAAGATGCCAACATAGAGAAAACAGAAGTATTTAAAAAAAGACTTTCAAATATCTTCCAACTTCAAAGATATCTTTGTAATTCACTGTTGAAAGCCTGAAATGTCCTACGGTTGGTATGCAGAAGGCATATGCAATGCATATGAAAGAGCTTCAACACCTTTATTTTTACAAAATAAACAGACTCGTTCTTCCCTTTGTGGGGGAGCCTCCTTTCTAACCCAATTCAAATAGGACTGCATTGGGGAAAACAAGACAAGCAGAGCTTCGCATGGTCCCACTCACAAGCTAAATACAACCTGCTATAGAAGACAAAGAAGCTACTACAAGGCTTGAGGTTCTTGTGCTTGGGCCACCTCAATTGGTATCTCAATTGAGAATCAAACAATTCAAAACAAAAAAACAAATAAACTCTCACTAGCAGACAGCTAAAATCTCCCTCTGTAGCAGGTTCAGTTCAAAACCAGGCAGAAACACCAGTTAAGTGTAGTGGTTTTGTTTGTAATCCATTACTTACTTATTTTCCTTCTGTGAGATAAGAATTAGGAGAAAGCAAAGCAGGCTCCAAAACTTAAAAGAATATTAAAAAAAGCTTTATTAACAGAACTAAAATGAAAAATAATAGAAGTCAGCATAAACCTTCAGAACACTTCTCCTCCCCCCACCTCTTCTTTCTCCTCCCACTGACAACGTAAAGAGACAAAATTTGGGATTTTTCCAGTCAGTTTACCACCTCTACATTAGTCTCTCTTCAGTCTATTTAGGGAGAGGAGTCTCCCTTGCTATGCCATGGTGATTCCTCCACAGGAACAGTTCTCTCGTGGCTTCAATGCCACAGCGAAATCAGCTGCCCGGGAAATGTTCTCTGTTCACATGTGAAAGTCCCTTCTCTCGACGTACAGCTTTCCCCACAGCTGTTTTCGAGGGTTCAATCTTAGCTAATGGGGTACTATTTTAAGGATAAGCTGTTCAGAAGCAAAGGTTCTCTTCATCTATCTCTGGAACCATCTTCATCTCTAGGAACAGAGGTCTTCTTCTTCCCTGGGGGCAAGGGTCTTCACTTCATCACTCTCATCTCTCTCTGTTCAAGCTTCTCATTAGATCACAGCTACTTCAACATTTGCTTATTTCAGCACAGGTACCTTTGTTCATGGTTGCAATTTGAACGCTCCATCCCCCCCTTCTTTTAATGAATTACAAGGGGCACTCTGATGTATCATAGTCCATTACCATAGCCTTACAAAAGAATTCCAGCTTCTAGGTTTAAAGCATTTCCTCTTTCTCCTCTCTCTGGGCTTCACCTCTTCCTTCTTCACTGACTTTGGTGTCTCTATGGTATTTTCTTCACGTGCCTTCAACTTTTCCTTTCCCTTGACTTGGGAGAGGATGGATGTCTGTAAGTTTCGTCTGTTCTGAAGAATCCTACAGCGCTGAAAGAATTAGTCTTACCCGGGGCCTTGCAGCTGGAATTTGTCTCTCACTGTTAGTCACATGATCTCTGCCAGGCGGTGGCCGGAGCTCTTTTCCGTGTAGAATCTCATTTTTCAGCAGCCACACTGGGGAGGGCCACCCTGCGCAGCTGCTCACGGCTCCAGGGTGGCTTTCTCCCGGCCTGCCCGGCCCTGTGCCGCCACGCCAGGGCCAACCCAGCCCGGCCGCGATGGAGCAGGGCCCAGCCCAGCCCCGCTGGGCCACACTGGCTCCCCAGTTACTTGTCCAAAAGCTGGAGCTTTCCTGGGGTTTGTTCGTACTTAAATGTGGTATTCACAGAGGCGTGTCAAGCTTCTTAAGTGGCTTAACAGAGTTGTCAATATTCAAACTAGCCAGTTGATTGGTTCTGTCGGGTCTAGAGGAAGCTGTCTGCAGCCCCTTGTAAAAAAATCACTTCTGCTGCTGGTGGAGTTCTCCTTAACTAAAACCCAAGCTGTGCTAAACCACGACACCCTCTCAGTCTGAATACTAGTGAGGCTTATGCCGGAACTAAGAAAGTGTGGAAATGGAAACTGCTGCCATACCTGCAGCTTCTCTCTCTCTCCATCTGTAGACAGCCTTGTAGTAAAAGAAATAGCAAACACACCAGCCAGAGAGCTAATGGGATGTAGATGGCCATTTTGGAACCAAAAGAGCTTGGCTGGTTTTTGGTTTTGTTGGCTGGGGTTTGGGGGTATTTTGTTTGGTTGGGGGTCTTTGGAGGTGTTTCTAATCACTAAGCATCTATGTACGTATTTCTCAAAGCTACCAATTCAATCCTAAGGAATGAAATGCATTTCCCACTCATGATCCAAATTCATAGATGATTCTGAACTACAAATATTCCAGAGACAAGGAGCCTCACTGAAAAAAAACCCCAGGTCCAGAATAGTCTATAACTGGCTGGCAATGTGCAACAGCGTGGAAATCAAAACATTTTGCTCAGCTTTTCTAAACATGACCAACTGCCAGATGGTCTCAAGTCCTGATCTGTGTCTGTAATGGGTGTCTTTAACACCACTGAGAAATAGAGATTTGCATTTTCCAGCTGAATGGACTGGAAGACTTGCAAACTTTTTGAGTAGAATAGTGGTAAATTTTAAAAAGCAAATTATTGCACCTCTTATTGCACCAGCCATTTCTATTTGCTAACTAACATGCAAGTAAAACGCATTCCACCACTTTCCATAACATGGATCGGTCCCAACAGCACCTCGAAGCAATGTAACTCCCCCAAATTCATGACAATAGAGAATTTTCAAATGACAGACAGTCTTACTCATTCCATAAAATTTACATTATAGGAATTTCACTCATTTTTAGGTTGGATCACACTCAGATCACTGAAGACTAAATATGGCCTTTATTTTTTAAAATAGTTATGACTAGTAATGGCTGGTAACTGCATTAAAGCTGAAAACTTGAGCGGGAAGGTTCTACAAAGACACCTGCCTGAAAAAGTTACCACAGAAGTACAGAGTAAGCAGTGCTGATCAATAAAAAACTTCAAATACACATAAATATTATCCTTAAACACAAATCTCACATAGAGGATTACAAATAATCCCAACAGACTGGCTAAACCTCTATTCCAAACTAATACTAAGTATTTTCTTCTTACATGAATATAGTCCTGTAACGGTTTATATCCTTTAAAGAAAAGTTTAGAGCATTTATCCCAAGTAGGAGTATCAAGATAGACAAACAGTGAGGACCTGGCTCAAATCGGAAATGGAATAAGTGGCAAACAAATCTCTCATGTACTCCCACAGTACAATACAGGCATGAGATACACATACACTAATACTGTGCATACGTGCTCTACAGTAGTGAAAATGGGGCTATCCACCACTTTCCTCGGCCATCTGTGAATTCTAGCTTATGGAAATTAGTCCTGCTGTTAATTCTCTCCACCACAGTTGCTTCTCTCCATCTCACCCATGGGAAAGAAAACAAAAAAAAAAACCCCATCAAAAAGAGCAATGTAGCCAAGAGAAATGGGCTGTTCTGCAAGAAATAATTTTACTACAAACTGCTCTCCAGAGAGAGAGGAATTGAGAGGTCACTGTGGAGTGACTTCCCAAAATGTTACCTGTTCAAAAGATTTCTTTTCTGCACCTTTCTTCGTTACTCTGCTAAAGAAAAATCACCTCCTCTAGACTTACTGTTCCAATTTACACAGTCATCCCAGATTTCCCAAGGTGATGTTGCTAGGTGCTAGAAAAGAAAAACTGTGCTGAATTAAAAGTTTTGGCAGAGAAGACTTCTCAGTTTGTTTGGCAAAATGATATGAAAGAGTACAGAGTTTAATAAAAAGGAATGGCTCTTCTGAAATCTCATTAGAATCTGTGACATATAAATTAGATGTAGAACATGCAATACCTCTAAATAATACCTAATATGTCAGCATTTAAATTTACTTTTACATGGTTAATGAAGAAGACTGGCTTCATCTTCAGCTTGGTAAATGTATGATATTTTCCAGTTGTCACAATATAGTAGAAAGCATTTATTCAGTTCTAAGCAGTGCTAATAAACAATATTTGCTGCCATTTTCTAGCAAGACATGCTACCAGCTGTCACCTGGATAATGTAAATACATGCATGCGGTTTAGACATACAGGGACAGAAAGGGGAATCTAAATTTCTAGAATTAATATTTCTGGGGGGTTTAAAATATTTCTTGATTTTAAAAATAGCTGTTCATTGCCCTGTTAAGTATGTCCTCTGGGACGATCTTTAATTTTTAAACATTGACAAAAATCTAAGAATTTTGACAAAAAATACTCAGTTGAAGAATTCCTTTTCACTGCCACCTTCTCAGCTCATAGGACTTCCTGTCTGCAACCTTTCTCCCCTCCCATAATTTCACAAAATCCATTTAGTTACAGATTCCTTTATGTGATAATTAGCCTTTAAAAGCTTAAACCAGATGCATCTTCTATACTTCATTATTTCACATATACACAGAGATCAGCAGTGACCTTCAGGGTTGAACGCATGAGGAATGCACAGCCTCTAAAATATCTTACAAATACACTAGCACTGGTATCTCAGGCACACATAACATGCATATGCAGATTCTTACCAGAAGGAAAATCTACCTTTAAGATTGAGTAGTGAAAAATTTTAAAGCATCTTCTGTTGCCTGATCTTCTAGAATACAAGTAGTCAGTAGAACAACATATTAAAGAATTCCCATTAGATAAATAGAGCAATAAACTACCAAAATACTTTATATCAAAGCTAGTTCACTATTTTATTACTACTTAGGACTAAAAAGAGAATTCTTACATGATCACTTAATACTCCTACAGATTTGTATTAGCTTTCCTGGTCCTTGGTCATAACAATTCACCTACCTGCAAGAGATTAAAAATTACTTCCAAAACATTTGATATCCCACAGCATCATGCAGAGGCATTTTCCTCCAGAAGTATTTCCTGTGCATATTGTAGTTGCTTGCTATGAAGCAACAACTCTTCCAAAGTTTCCCTCAAATTCTGTCATCATTTTCTTCACCTAAGGTCCCTTAGGCATAAAATAAAATTGCATTGAATCTACATTTTAAAAATAGAATTTATAGAATTAAAGTGTCACATTTTTGTCAATATTCAGTATTTTTCTGTCATTATCTGGAAAAATAGTCACAATATTTGTCACCACTTTGAACAAAAAACATGTAAAAACATTAACATAAAGTGGTTACGAACTTGAATATCACCCATGCTGCTCAGGTTTGGTTTGCAAATAATTACTGATATTTTAAAGAGTGTGATCTCTAGCAGCATTTTAAACTCCATTTCAAAATATAAATTCATGCATGTTACTATATTAGAACATAGAAATAAATAGAGATAACATACAAAAGACCTCTTGCCTAGGGACTGACCTTTTCAGGCTTATTCCAGTATTTTACTTGCTCCTAGTTATTGTTCAATAGTCCTTTCCCAAGAGCACATTAATAATAATAAAAGAAAGCTAACAGCTTTGATAGCTGATTTAGAGGTTCAAATTCTTTACTGCAGCAATGAGATGGTTTTTAAAAAGGCAAAATGCCAGTCATGAGATTCTACCAGGCTATTGGTAAACTACTGACAGCAGCACTACAGCAAATCAATCAACAATGCAAAAAGCTGACAAAGAAAGAAGAAAATAAAGGCTTGAACAACTTTGCAGTTTACAGCCTTTTGTTGACAAATTGTGCTGCCTAATGAAATTTTATCTTGCATTACAGGAAAATTCCAGATTTTGGTGCTAGACCAGGTCAACACAATCTAAACAAATTTCAAATGTAGGACTACACACAAAAAATAAAATATTCTTTTCAGACACACAAGAAGAAGGCATAAAGACAGCCGTGTTTCAAACCAGAAATAACTATTAAAAGGGCCTTTTAATACAAAAGAATTTTGCCAATATTTTTACCTATTTTTTCACATTGCTAGTACTTGCATTAAACTTGAAATCTGCTTGGAAGTTAGATATATCTCAGCTAGGGCTAATTGACTTTGCCTCACACGCATAAAAACTCACTAGATTAAATTACAAGCAATTGGTGGTGTTTTTCATTTGAAACAGCCCTCAGTAAGCCTCATTTATAAACAAATAAGACACAGCATTATTAATTTATTAATGGACTCAGTGTAGTATATAATGGCATCATTAATAGCAAAGTCACTTCTGTTCATGTAACTAATCAGAATTCCAGGAGGGGGAAAATTAAGATGACAAATGTTTGGGAGAAAATATGGAAACCGTACATATGCAAAACAATTCTTTAAAGTGCCTGTTGAGGCCCGTGGCTGACAAAGTCCCGACCAGGAATGGCTGCGTGCAGCTGTCAAAAGGGAACGGCACAATCAGCCTGCCCTCACAACTGCCCCTGTATCACACCAAGATAAACCACCTGCCTAAAACACTGCCAATAATTAGCTTTAGAAAATGTCTCTGCTAAGCAGGGTTGCTCATTTTTGACAGAACCCTTGGGACTGTGCCACAGGGGTGAGGGTCACCCTCGGCTCCCCATCCCTTGGGATCCACCAGCTCTTGCTGCTGCCTGACAATTTTAACTGAAACAGACAAGAACATCAAAGTGGAAGACAGATGGTGGAGTACTGAAACAAAGAGTTTATGTTCAGAGAATAAACAGAATTTCCAGCTACATCTGCCTATGCACACATTTAAAGAGTTTAGATTAGGATGCAGTTTTTTAAACTATACTGCTAGATTTTATTGCTTACTTGCAATATAGTCGTTTTACAAGGTTCTACAGAAACTTCATGGACCTCTTGTGTCCACAGTCAACAATGTTTTTAGCACCTTAATGTTAATTCATGCACTTTTTAAGTATCTATTCATGCTGACTATGTTAAAGTTATAACTAATTCCATTAGATGCTGCTAATTTTTTTTTTTTCTCAAACGGAATGCTTGGGGAAGAGAACATCTTTCTGTTTTGCTGTCCCTGTCAAACCTACCATCTCCCCAGCTCTCAGCCTACAGAGGCAGCAAGAGACACCACAGCAATGCACCTCCTGAATCTCCTGCAGGTGTGCCTCACTCTCCATGCAGCTTCTCAATGACTCTCAAAATTACCAAATACCTCCTGAGCA
Organism: Machaerirhynchus nigripectus; assembly: GCA_013397975.1. Taxonomy (NCBI): domain Eukaryota; kingdom Metazoa; phylum Chordata; class Aves; order Passeriformes; family Dicruridae; genus Machaerirhynchus; species Machaerirhynchus nigripectus. The sequence goes on along the minus strand of VZRQ01003237.1, from coordinate 1,319,019 downwards.
ACCACTATTTTGGGACCAGCCATCCTGCAGGAGACTCACCTGGCTCTTTGGGAGCCTGGCTGATGGTAATGTATGCACCCAGAAAATACACTGTGGTTGGTAATGAGCCCTGCGTAGCAGGTGTGGAGAACAGCCTCCCCCAGACCCCTTTGATGTGCTACTTCTGATTCACCACTGGCTGTAGGAGAGCACTTGACAGCCTGAGCCACATTTCTCTTGGGCAGACATAAAACAGAAACACAGAATTTGTTTTAAGATCTTGCAAACTTTTTCTGTGGCAAAAAGGAACAAGTGGAAGAAACAAAGGTGTGCAAATTAAAGTAATAATTTATAAAATAAAGGTCTTGTCTACCCAACAGCTTTCCAAGTCATGTATGTCTCCTGGTTTGACAGAGCCCATGCCACAAAGGACCCAAGAGAGGATGCAGGGCAGGGAGAGAGCAGACAATGCGGGAGTTAGAAGAGGCTGGAATTAGATGGTGAAAGAAAATGTAAGAGACACAAGGAGCAGAAGCCGAGCACTGAAGAGATAACAGCACAAGTAAACAGAAGATGCTGTCAATATTGCAACAGCTTGATAAGTCAGGCATTTTCAGCTATTAAAAGTCAATTGACAGCTCAGCCACATCCTCTATCTCTGGTGCATTTAGAAAGGAAAATGCTCCCTCTCCTTCCTTCCTAGGCACATTCCCACTTTTACATGCAATTTCAGACTCCAGAAACTATTAGTATCTGTTACAGAAAGTGCAGCTCCACCAGCCCTTAACTAAGGTCTACCCACTTGCCCCATGTCACCCTCACACCTCTCCTCCAGCTGCCTCAATACCCCTGCCTCATTCAAACACCTACTGCTGGTGCCCCTGTTGAGGCTGAGGCAGAAGAGATAAAGGCTTGTGAGCCCACTCCTCAATTTTTACTAAAAATGCCTGTGAATGCAGACTTCAAACTCTTCAAAATAAAATTTCTCATTTTATAGGAAATATTTCAAACTTGCAGCAATTCTGTACAAAGGTAAGGACAAGGCAGAAAAAGAAAAATGGGAACATGCACAAAGACAGCAAATGTCTGATGCCACATTTCAGATTCTTAATTTTTCCAAGAACTGTGAAGAGTACAGTGTGCATTTATCTCCATTACTGAGGGCACACATTATGTCTTTCCCAATAAACACAGGTTGCTTCCCCCCATCAAACCAATTCTGCAAACTGTATGAACCCACAGACACATTCAGCCACTGCTGTCAGCTTTCCCAGAAAGGAAAAATAAATGAAGTAAAATAATGAAAATTCATCAAGGCAGCTGGGAATATATATACATATTTCACCCTGAAAGAAGGACGGGAGCAGAGAAAAGAGAAATACCTGTTTATTTTTTAAAAGTCATTCTAAATTGACTTAGCCTAGAAAGTTCAAACCTACTTTCATATGCTAGATCATTGCGAGGGTTTGTCTCTCTGATTAGCATTGGGATACTAAAAGAATTGATTAATATTTATTCCTGTATAAATTATAACAGCAGTTGAGTCTTCATTCCCATCTGAAATTGATCTGAAAGCGGATGCAACAGAACCAGTCCAGAAAAGCAGGATAAAGTAGTATCCCTAAAAAGAATGGGAAAGTCACAGATCTAAGCTAAATTTGACTACCCAAAAAATCAACCAATTAATGTTTCCTGTTTCCTGCACATAGCCAGATATCCTTCATATTTTGGAAGACATGTAAGGAAATGCCAAAAAAAAAAAAAGGGCATGAGCTGTACTTGATGAGCCAAAAGAAAGAAGCCTATAGCAAGAAAGAAGCTGAATTCACTTCTTTGTCACTACAAACTGAAAAGTATTTGGCATATAATATTCTATACTTTCTTTTTTAAGCATGGAATTCAAAAATTTACCTACAATAAATATTAAGTCTGAAAATTCTATGCATTCAATAAAGAGAAGAAACCCACTGATTAACAACCAAAAATGTTTTGCTTCTTTTTTACTGTTGTGAGAACATGCAGTCCATCTCTTAATACCCCAGGAGCAGGGGTAAGGACAGGAAAGAGATTGAACTGCATTCAGGATGTGTGATACTCTCTGTGACAGGAAAGTATTTCCTGGTTAATTCCATAAGAATCTTCCCTGCTACTGGTGGCCTAGGTGGTTGATGGAATCACAGAATAATTTAGACTGGAAGGTCATTTGGCCCCAAATCCTCCTTCAAATTTGTTGCTGAATCTAACGTCAAAGCTAGATCATGTCATTAGGGATGAGAAAAATTCAGTTAAGATTTGAGCGTTTCCACTGATGGATATGCCCTTGCTGGGCATTTTTTCTAGTTCTTAATCATTATTACATGTGAAAAATTATTTCCTTCTGATAAATAATCAGATTTCTCTTGTAACTGTGTCCACTGTAAATTGTGCCCATTGCTTCTCATTCATTACTGCACACTCCTAACACAAGTCATATCTATAACCTCTCATTAGATAACAGAAGATAGCACTAAGATCACTCCCAAAACCTTCTCTTCGGCAGACTGAACGAATCCTCATGTATCATTTCTTTAGCACTCACCTTGGTGACCCCATGCTGGACTCCGTATGAACATCTTTCTTGTGCTGGGAGCCCCAAGTTGCACATAGTTACGCAGCTACAGACTCACAAGTGACAACAGAGGATGGAAAAAAATATAACTTCAACCTGCTCTCTCCTTTCTTCCTATTACAACCCAAAATGTGGCTGGTTTTCATAAAACAGATGCACTTGTGTTCAGCTTGTCCAACACAATTCCAAACACAGGCCTTTTTCTACAGAACTGTCTTCTGAACTGCCCCTACACACCCCCTGTGCTGTTGCATGGGATGAGTCACTGGAACAGTAAGGCCCACAACCTTACCAATGGCTTTCCCCACGCCAAAGCCCTGGAAGAGAAAGCCATCTGCTTCAGGATAAACTGACGTGAAGTTAAGAGCTCTGCTACAGAAAGGCGGATGGATGCTCTACCCCAGCAGCTGTCTTTTCTTTCACATGTCTATCCCTGTCCCTAACTAAACAAGCTAAATCCAGAATCTGACCTGAAGTGTATCTAATCTTCTTTCTATAATTCTGCAGCAAGTTGTTCCATTTAAACGCAAAATACCAACAGGAGAGGATTTATCAGCTTTTGTCACTGTCAAATACTCATTCAGCATTTCAAATTTTAGAACTGTGGACTGAAGGGCTGAACACAAAATTTTATCTAACAAATGGAATAAGGAAGTGTAAGAGGCCAAAGCAAAATATTTATAATATGTGTATGCCACAGAACAGGGTGTCAGGATGGGAATTTGAGGATACAAAAGCCAATAATACAGTTTCCCCATGTGAAAATGCAATAGATGTGGTAACCAGGCTAAGGATATGAACTTCACATGTCTTATCCCCACCTCCCTTCAAAGTGCAATAGAAAGAAGAAGGTATACATATTCAGTATGTATATTCAGAAAATTACATTTATCTCCCTCAAACATCTGATAATACATTTGGTACTTCAATTCTGATTCAGTGGGGTATTTTACCTAGAAGCTATTTTCATTTCAAAGTCCTCCCAACTTCTTGAGGCTTCACTATTATTATAATAGACTCTATTTTAAATATTTCCAGATGAAACAGCATTGCCCATAGCATACACCCTTTACAATAAACACTAATGGATCCTACTCTTCAAGCAGCATTTTCTTTTTGCACAATATTCAATATCAATTGCATCCATCTGGCACAGTTTATTATCCTAATAATAACGAGCCTCTCTTTCCCCATGCCAAAAATTAATGAGGTCCCATCCTTTTATTATAATGGATTAAACAGTGGAGTTGTACTTTCCTTAAGGATGGCTAAAGTATAGGCTCTCTGGAAAGAAGTGTCAATGTGAATGTATTCTTTAGCTGAGCAAATAGAGCAGACTTTCAAAAATTCTGGTGCCAGCTAACACATTGAGAACAGTCCAGCAAACCCTTTATAGAGAAAAAATATGTACAAAGCATTAACATAAAAGCTTAGCCATGCTTGTACTATAACATATAAAATGGACAGATGAATGGCAAGCTATGAGTCCTGAGCTTCCAAAAATTACAGTTCAATCCCTATATGTATTTTGCTGCTATATTATATTTCTCAATGACTGGCAGCCTTTAACTACTCTGTATGAAAGAAGCAGTTCTAAACCTCTCAAGGGTGCAGCTTTTCAGTATGCATGGACATTTCTCTCAAGCCTGTCTGAAAAGACAGTGTAGAAACACGGGAATCAGAGAGGAAATGCAACCGAAATTTTGTTTGCAATAAAATTTAAATGGTACACAGAATAGCTGAGGTTGGAAGGGGTGCTGGCAGGTCACCTAGTCCAACCCCCTGATCAAAGCAGGGCCAACTACAGCATGTTGACCATGGCCATGTGCAGTTGGGTTTTAAATGTCTCCAAAGATGGAGATGCCATAAGGTATCTGGGCAGACCAGTCTAGTCCTTGACCACTCTAACAGTAGTAAAACTTCTTATGTTTAAATTGGATATCCTGCATTTGAATTTGTGCTCTTTGCCTCTTGTCCTGTCTCTAGGCACCACTGAGAAGAGCCTGTCTTAGTCTTTTTACCCCTACCCCAACACACGTGCGGCTGGGAAGAACCAGAGGATCTGGAAACAATAGGCACTATTTGTGAACTATAACTTGCCTACCTGCATCAGACTCACACAAAGGATGGACAACATGCAGACAAATGCCTTCCTCCATCCACTTGTGTTTAGATACCATTCCTCATTCTCCAGGAAAATATAATATATGTGTATCTATAAATATAATCTATATTACATACACTGTAGAATATAACCAGAAAGCTTATAGGCTTCCTAGGTAAGGTAAAAGGTGCCATGTGTATGACAGAAATAGGCAGTGATCAATTACAGAATTTCACTCCTTTCAGTGACTAGAAATGATATTTCAATAATTTAAAACCTAGTTTAAGTAAAGCTAACTTTCATATTTTATTGAAAATCTCTTTTGAGTCTACTCAAAAAATCATCTCAGCTTCCTTTTGACTCTTATTCTTTGTGTCTATCCAGTAATTTTCATATTTACATTTTCCAGTACAAAAAAATTATCTTGAGAATATGTAATTACTGAAAATTATTGGTTTTCACCTATACAAGTACCCCAAATACAGTACTGAAGCAGTTTTTCAACACTTTAGATTTTAGTGAGGTTTCTTGTTTGGTTTTCAGGGGGTCATTTGTTTGGCTGGGGAACAGAGGAAGGGGCGGTTTTGATTTTTAGATAGAAACAATATTCCTGACCTAATGGTATTCTTTCATCTTGTCACAGGAATGTGTATCAGTGAAATAAGCATGGCTCTACGCTCCTAACAGACACATCTTTCTCTGTGCCATGACTCTTGTTTACCAACCTGTAAAGACTGAGGAGCCATGGAACTGCTCAGGTTAATACATAAGTCACAGCTACATCTGGGTAAGAAAGAGCTCTGCACCCATAAACCAAGAAAGACACGAGGGTGATAATTCATACTGCATTTAGAACCAAGGGAATCGTACTCCATACTCTCAAATAACACTGCATATGATCTTAAACTACATTGATTTCTTGAAGTTCCTGAAGTTTGGAAGGAATGTGGTTAGCAATACAACTCTGTTGGCTCTGTTTCATGAGAGATTTCTTTTTTTCAGTTCAGCTGTTAAAAAAATTAAATTCCTTTAATAAAATCCCCCAGAGGTCAGCTTTGCTAGAAGTAAAACTGTCAGGTTTCCCATCCTTGCTTAGTAATTGTGCACTTGATTCAACTGTAAAACTTATCCACTGCTGCAAGCTGTTCTTTTCAGTGAAGTAAAAGAGAAAATTTTCCAACTATTTGCAAGCTACAGATCATTAAAACCATCCCAAAAACTGACACCAGAAGCATCTACAGTTACAGTGTTTTCCTGATTCCTTTCTGCAAACTTCAATTACTCTTTTTAACTTTAGAGTACAAAGACATTCTGCACACAAATTTTAGGTTACATAATAATGCTTAGGAAGAGCCTGCACACATTTCTTTAAAGTTCACCAACTCTTTAAAATTACACTGACACAATATTAACGCCCAAAGCATCAAGTATTTCTATATTCCTTTCCTTGTAAACTCTGACTTCACACATTACACTTCCCATAGATTTACTGCATCTTGTACAGGTTAAAAGAGGGGGGAAAAAAAGAAAAAAAAGAAATCTGTGAGGGCCACCTGAAGTTTTTACAGGTATAGGAAATGAATAAAAAAGTAACTTTCTGGCTTCAGACAGTTGTCAGATGGAGAAAATGCATTCATGAAAACTTATACTTCATAATAAAATATAACTACAAAGCTCTATCATGCAACAAAAAGTCCAAATACCTGTTTCCTCAAAGACAAACACTGTGTTCACAAACTCTGTGGGTCTCAAATACCAGGTAGACCCACAAGTCTCCTGTAAAAGCTGATACAGAAAAAAAAGTCCAGCTTCAAATAAGGCTACAAAATATTTTGGAGTTGAGCAATATTGCCAAATCCCAAGGGAAGTGTTGCAACAAGTCAACTAAGGTTCCAGTTAGATAAAAATCTTCCAGACAGTCTTCTTGACAAGTCTTTCAGGAAAAAAGGATAAACAGTGAGTATAGCAGCAGTCTCTATTCACTAGCACTGCCACTGCTGGATCTCAGCAGCATCATCTACTTTCACACCAACAAGCAAAAGACTTACAGATCCATGTTTTTAAGAAATGGTCCAAACTCATTTACTTCAACTACCTAAAAAAGCCAGTAAGTTGTTTTTCAGAAGTACTCCAGTTTGAAGACCCCTATCTTACACCAGCCTTTGTAATATCCCACTCCTTGTTTTAAATAAAACTAGATGCTGTCAGTTTAAATGCCCCAGGATTTCTCTGCTTTCTTGCCTTCTGCAGGACACACCCTCTGTCTAAGCAACCTTAATCCTCCCACAGAAGGGTCCAAAATCCCCATTCTGCATTTCCTCTTCTATCCAGTTCATACTAAGTTCATCCAGTCTTCCAGCCCATCTGTCATGCCAGAAACCTAGCTCACCTGAGCTTCAGGCTTATGTCCACCTGAATCATCTCCTCACAGTACCAAATCATTCCTTTCTTGCAGACTGAGGAACTAATCATTATATGAGTTAAAATTTTAGAATGACAAAGGGGATGGTGATGCTTTTAAGATGAAAGGTAACCACCCATTCAAGGTAACCACTGACTGTTTCAGCTTCTACAGGTATAAAGAGACAGTGAACTTGATGGTGCAACTATTCTTCTACTCTTCCAGTCATCACCAAAGTGAATAAAACTTCACTCAGAGATACCTGAAAGAATTCAATTGAAAACTGATCAGTGCTGGTAGAGTTATATACCAGGGACTCGTACAGAAATACCACTCAAAGCAAACGACCATTTCAATCAGGCAGAAAAAGGAAAAAGCAATCAAACGTCAAAATATTTCTGGTTTATACTGCTGTCAGTTCAAGCCTGAATATAAAATAATGATTACATGGAAAACTTCCATTCTAACAGTCATTGTTCAATAATTCTCTACAATTTAAAATCACATGTTTAATAATCATATGAGAGAATGAGCAATATCAGACTGAAAGTATCAAATAAATACGAGTTAAAATTACACAAATGAACAATCAGTAATAATACCTTATTTAAATTTAAATAAGCAGTTCTAAAAAACCTAGGACAAAAATATCTAACTGTTCAATGGGAAAATTAACTAACAAAACATACACATTTAACTTTTAAGGCTCTCACCTTTATTATAATTAATATATTAATCTAACTACAAATGAAAAATAAATTGTGAAAAACTGCCTCAAAGAACTGATGACTAAATCATCAGGGTAGCATTTAAGGAAGCGAAATATAAAATAAGTAAACAAACCCCTCAACTGCCCCTTCTCTTCTGCTGGTAATACCATTCTGAAGCTATCAACCTATCAAATTTGTGGAAGAAGGGAGGACAAAAAATTGAAAAAAAATTTTGACTGTTCTGCTGAGTTTTTCTATTAAAGCATCTCCTACTCTTCTCTCCTGGAGATGTGATACAGCATCTAAAAGCTGTACAGACATTCTCACATCACTTGAGGGTGAAAGAATTTGCTCTTCTCTCTGAGACATCTTCCTTTTTGATGAGAAGAGCGAAGAATAGGAAGGTAACAGTAAGCCAAATGAAAACTTGTTTGTAACCCCAAATCTGCAGGGATTGGTGCTTGCAACCCACTGCCCTCAGAAGCTGCCAGCAAAAGCTGACACCTGTGCTGCCAGGGCTGTCCTACTATCTGCTCATACTCTAATTTATGGAAAAAAGGGTGGATGCAGCCCCACAGAACCTTGGAACCTGACTTACCCTTTTGTCCTACACAACTTCAGCACCAGCAATGCCCCAGAGCCTGGGTAGAGCTGAGTCATGTTGGCAGCAACAGGATTCACAATCCTGTCTGGTCCAGTTCCCTCTTTCTTCCGCATGACCCAACATTTGCATTAACAACAATAAGCGTTACCTCCACGAGCACCATGGGAGAAGCTGTGATGGATGTCCCTGAACATATCTCCTCCTCATAGCTTTCCCAAAACAGAAGTGTGATTTGCCACACTGAAAATCTCTACAGTGAGTTAAGTAATTAGAAAAGTCATGTTTTTCCTAATTTTTCCTTTGATCGTGTTAATGTCACCTGTGGCTTTATGGTGAAAAAGTAAATACTGTACATTTTTCAGGGATTTTACTTTTTTAAAAGTCCCAAGAAAGTCAGGAAAACGCATGGGATTACAAATTTCTATCAATATTTATTTGTGAGAAAAAAAAATAGCAATTCTTATAATGATGTCGTCATGCTGCCTATTTAATTGATGAGGCAAATTTATTCATCTTCAGTTTTATATTAAAAATCAGGTACTGATTTATAGCATACACCTACTTCTGTGTATTTCTACATACACATAGCACAAATCTTTTGTTTTTAAAACCATGTAGACCAAAAAATACAAACCCATCACGAGCTCAGAACAAAGTATCATCCTGGATTTGACAACAGGTAGGAGTGACAGCATACCCATGTTTGTCTGGCTGTGCATATACAGCAGGAAAATAAAATACAAAGTCAGAGGAAAATTCATCCCTGGTTGTGAAAAAAAAGAAGAATTATTCATATGACAAGTTACTTTGATACATAAAATAAGATAATTATTTGGGCTCTTCAGAAACATGTGTCTGAAGTGGTAAAGTCCATGACAGATTAATGGGCAAAATACAGGCAGGGCAGCTGGGAGTTTATGGTAAATGAAGTATATAACACATCTGACAATTTTACTATTGCATGTAGTACATATATACATATATACTCATTTACAAAGCCCTAGCGGTTGAATTAAATTAAGCCATTTTCTAACTCCTAAATTAGCCAATCATAAGAAGCTTGGCTGTCAGATCTATTTTAAAGACTCGTTATGCAGTAGCCTCCATTTCTTTCTTTGCAAGACAACGTGAGACGCAGTTAATGATTTGAAAAAGAATCTGTAGGCTGCAACTAACGATCCATTTGGGTCAAAGTTTCTATTGAACTTGTTTATTTCCATTTGCAAGAGGATTCAATGTCTTGTACAAAAGATGCTTACATTTCTTGCTGAATGTCCTTTCACCACATTCAATGACACTTGCATATCCCATGAAATATGCATATTTTTAGTGTCCGAATCAAAGACCTAGACAGTAAAATTGTTTTAATTTGATGATATACATTACAGTGCAATCTAATGCTTCACCACTTGCAAAGTACTTACAAGGGACAGATTTCTCTAAAGTTAGTTCATCTTTTGTATACACATGGGATAACTGTGGGAAGCCCATTAGATACTTGGTGGTTTTCAGTATGTTAACTGCTTCAAGGCAGATTAATATGCATCTGGTTACATAATAACCAAGGAATCTTTATTATGAGGAGAAAAGAGTTGATTAAGCTGGAATAAGCAGCCCAACTGTTAAATGCATAACCACAACAGAAACAGTTTCCTACAACTCTAGGTACAGACATGAATGATCCTGAACTTGCACGGGTGGAGAGGGAAAGGTAAGGAGAGCTATAACAGAGCAAACGATCAAGTGAAGGTTGCAGTTACTTTCACTAAGTAGGATACAAAAGGCAAACTTTCCCTTTCATTTCCAAAGCCACATGATGGACACACCTGCTCTAAGGAAAGGCTTTTGTTTTAAGAAGCCACTAAATTTACCTTATCTAAACACTCTCACAATGCTCATTATATCTATTATATCTATCACATTTTCAGCAGTCAACTGGGAGCCTAGCTGGCAAATCAGAATTTAGTTCTGTCTCTCTATTCTTCAAAGATACCTGCTGAAATAACACCAGAATTCCTTAAAATATCAAGTTTTTATTACTCCCTCATTCACTGATGTTGCCATCAGATGTCACATATATATATGCATACATACACACACACAGAGCTAAGTGTATATCTATATATACATATATATACACACTTAATCTCACACCAATTTTGATGTCAACATTTCAACCCAAAGATGCCACAAACTTTGCTGTAACACTGCTAAAATTTTTTTCCTTAATGAAACCAGAAGCACTCAAAGCAATTTTAAAAACAAAGATGAGTCTAGAAGCCATTTGTTGAAAACCAGCACTTTTTTTGATAGGTAGATTTCCTACCAGATTGCTATGAAAAGCTTTCTGTAAACAGATTTTTTTTTCAGAGTACATAGCTCTATTATTACCATTAGCTCTCTCTTGCCAAAACATGTCCTTTCAAATTTTCAAAGCTCCCCTCAGTTTGTTCTGCTCTAGAAAAACACGACTCTGTGAAGAGTAGTTATTTACAGTATCAGATCAAATGCATATATGCATACTAAGGAATCTGTTCCAAGCCAGCAGTTTTCTTTCCTGAGGATGAAATAACTGGTGTAGAAGAAGCAGTGGCACTGGTAGAACCTCTTGTTAACTGAATAAACAGAGTTGAGTTAAAGGACGGCAACTCTGTCAAACCACAATAGGACATCCTAACTAGAAGGAAAAATTAGATGGAAGTCAAATGTTTACTTTCCATTTTTCTTCATTTTGTTATATGTCAGCTGGAAAAAAAAAAAATCTGGCTGTAACACATGGCCTCATTACCAGTTAGAATTACTATCTTCTTTCCCACATTTTTTCTACATTATCACCCTTTCAGTTTCTGATAACTACTAGATATACAGTTCTTCCAGAAAACAGACAGGTCAGACCACTCACAACTTCAATAAATTGAAGGAGTATGGACTGAGCTCCTGAAAAAATTGTTGATTGCCCTCCTATTAAGATTCTCATCTGATATAAATGATCCTGAACTTTATATCTCAACTTTCATTGGATTTCAGCATACTTACATTCTGCTTCCTCTTGTGGGATGCTATTAACAATCATTACAAACAACTTCTCAAAAGGAACATAACATATCCTAATACTCTGGAGCACTGTATCTGCATGTTGCAGGTACCTCTATTCTAAATTATCCTCCCACTCCACTATTACCTCACCTCCCACTCTCTGCAATAAAAACAAGATTTGCTTGATTTATAAAGGAAGTAAACATAGCGTTTCTGTAGTTTATAATAGCATAAAATGGACTGAGTACCGGTCAATGATACATCTGCACAACTGCTTGATCTATAATTTAACCACATTGTATTATTTCAGCTTTACACTTTAATTGGCTTTGAAAGAAAGGTAGAGAAACTGCATATTTTTTTATACAGCTTATGCAAGATGGAGTCCTGATATTTTCTAACACACAAAATGACATTTGAAATAGTGAACAAAAGTAAGTCTCAGAGGACACCAAATGACTGAAGATTGCCATTATTCAGGCTCAACAGGAATCTCATTCTCTTCTTTGGATTTGTATGAATAAATAAAGATCTCCAAGACTACCATTCACCTTGTATAACTTGTTTTATTACACATATAGAAAAAAAATCAAAATATTACAAATTTTTCAGATCAGTTTGTTCCCAAGACATCCATGCTCTCACACACATTTACAGTTCTGCCAAGGTTATTTTGCTTTTAAAAAAACTAACTAAAACTCAGTCAATTAAAATAGATTTTTCAGCTAGATCACTCCCTTGTTCTGTTCACAATGAAGCTACACAATGGTTGGTGCGTTAACCAGGTAGGGATATGGGATGGCTCAGCAGAAGAGCAGGCAAAAGAAATGGGGGAAGTGGGGAGAGGAAAGAGGAATGGGGGAAATGGGGAGAGGAGACAGAGAGAGAGGGTGGAGAGAAAAAGGAATAGTACATTGCTGTGATTTTGGTGGCAGTGCCAGCTTACAACCATGAGAAGTCAACAGAATTAGTTTCAGGTAACTGCTTATTTGTTGCCCTGCTTCACACATCTGTTTTAAGCAAGTTTTGGTGAAAAATTATGTTTCCAATAAACCATCCACTGGAACTGGATGTCAAGCATCTTCTAGTCCTTCCCTCCTAGACTTAGAGCCATATCATAGACCTGTGGAGGTCATCTTGACCGAGTCATCACTCAAAGCCAGGCCAAGTTTTGTGCTGCATCAGGTCACTAAGGGCCATGTTCAGTCAAGCTTTGAATGTCTCCAAAGGAGAACCACAGAGAGACTGAGACTGTGCATCTCTAATTTAAGAGAACACCTGGTGAATCACCACTTCAGCTCTCAGTAGTGCAAGGATTTGGGGTTTCAGCAGAGAAAAAAAGAAAAACACCATCTTTGAAGAACTGAAGTCCAGTTATTTTCAGAGAAAGATGTTCTCGCAGTCATCTCACAGTCATCTCACAGGCATCACTTCACCTTGGTTAAACAGAAAAGCAAACAGAGACAGCTCAAATTCTATGGAAAATGCCATAGCTTGACTGAAAAAGCAAGCTATAGAAGAAACAAATTATTATGGCCACTAAAAACAACCCACTTTTGAAGCAAGCTAGACAGCTACTGCTCTGAAAAATGACTCAGTTATTTAAGCTGGATTTAAGCAGACACCTCTCACCAGTCTAAATAAATCTTAACACAGGGAATTTGAGGAAGCTGATGGAGTAGCTCCAGTGACAGTAGAGGAAAGATGAAGAGTGGTGGAATAAGGTTGTCTCTGCCTCATTCACTCCTATTTCCTTCCAGCTCCTGTCTACAAGAGCAAGTAAAAATGCAGCAGTGGTGACAGCGCCAACACCAGCAGCAAGAAAAAAGAATTTGGCACCTGAGACCAGAAAAGCCTCAGGTGCACCACTGATACTGATTACCTTTCTCCTACTGCAGCCCATAAGAGTTGTAAGAAAAAAGTTTGATTTATTTATACTGCTGTGTATGTTGAAAACACCTTTGTTGACTTGAGCTCAACATATTTATAGCTTATTAAGTAAATTGGATCATTCTAACAAAGAAAAAGCCACTGGGACATATTCCAAGGAGAAAAATACATAAAAACAGATGCTTACAATCAATTTAGTTTGTTTTCAGAACTACATAGTAACTGCACAGTTTATAGCAGTCTCCTTTTATTGATTTATTTCATCTTAAAGAAAAATATCATGGAGACTAAAGCATTTCACCTGTAGTTAGTGGGATAAACAGCTATTTCACCTGTACCTTAAGGTATGCTATCCCTAGCCTGCATTGCTAGGGACTAAAAGAGATTATTATCTGACATCTTTTCACTGACTTACATAGTGGAGTACAGCAGAGTCAATGCTGGTCAATGCTCAGATGTTCAACGAAGGAAAATTACTACAATGGAGACCAGAAATTTGTTCATTTTAATAACAAATAGCCAGCATATTCAAGTGGCACATTCCTTTATGAAACAGTCTCTGCAAATAGTTTCTAAAACAAGTTTTTTCTTAGGTAAAGAACAAAAGCCTGCACACTAGGGCAACTGATACACTTGTGGAATTTATTAAGTTAAGCATAAATGCTAAGACTAAATGAGCTTCTTTAATTTCCATAATGAAATTGTTTTTGTAAAGTTAAAAATACTGTAATGAGGCCAAAACGGTGTGCTTTCAGAGACTCCCATGGTGAAACAAATGAGATTTCAGCTTCTCTAATTGGGCATACTGCAGGCTGGGCTTGATGCTGTCCTCAGCACAGGATGTTTGTTATCCCTAACAAAAAGAGGTCTACAGCTGTCAGCATAATATCATATAGCTTCTCTGAAGCCAAGCCATCAGAAGGAAGGCTGCTGCTCTCTGACTGGGACCACCCAAAGGGAGAGATCAAGTAGAGAACAGCTCTGCTCTTCCCTGATTAAGAAGTTATTCGTAGAGGTAATTTGTTTACAGCTATCCCAGAGAAGCTTTTGAAGCAAGGAATAAGTATTCCCAAAATCCACCAAGAGAATTTTATTTGATTAAATAATGAATATGGATATTCCCTTACTCTTTCATTCCCACCTACCCTTTTCCCCTTCCTTACTAGATCTCATTACCTGTCAACGCAGGCCTTCGGTGCTTGCCTGTTCAAGCAGGAAAAAGGAAAATCTTAGAGGGATTGTATTGCATCTGCAGTGCCAGAATCTGCTGGTTTGCTGACATGTGCAACACCGCAGTGACACTCTTCAAGCCTTTAACAACTTAAGACTCATTTTCAAGAAGTATCATTTTTGGTTTTCCCCTGTACTAGAGTTCAGGTATAAATAATTGGGAAAAAAAATACCCAACTTAATAATTTGGTAGTAGTAAAAACCAGCCAGATAGTTCTTACACAACTAAACCATGATTTAATATTTGAAGCAAAAACAATAATTCTTTGAGCAAAAAAAATAAGTATTAGTTAGGGCTGAAACAGAGAGAATGCGACTATACATACTTTTAGAAGCCCTACACAAGGATACTTGATTCCAATTAGTTACAAGAAGAAGAAAGACTTCACTATAAATGCACACTGATGGAGATTCCTACTCTTTTGCTTTAGGCCTAAGGCTTCATTGCAAGATCAAACTGTTTAACCCATGCCAGACCATTTTACTGGACTAAAAATGTCAAGCCATAATTTCAAAGTGCCTTCCTTACTATTTTAGACATTCTATAATGATTCTATTGTCACATTTGGAATATTATTGTATTTTTCTATCTAGCCTTTCACTCCTTTCCTGATACCCTGCTCTGCTTTCACTTCTCAAGATTTCAGCTGTCAACCTGCTACAAACAAAAACTGGTGTTTTCTTTACAGAAAAGCTTTCAGAATCTTGATAGTTACCACATGTTCTACAATTCACCCCTCTGCTGACTCATAAAAAGATAAGGAATATAGGCTTTAAAATGAGAGCAAAACTCTTTGAACAATAAATTAAGTGAATAATTAGTTAAACAGATGTTTAAAAAAAGTAAAATGAAAAACTGAAGGCAGAGGAGAAACAACAGGCAGAATTTTAAATCATCAAAATTGATGCATTTTTGTGAATGGCTTTTGCTTCTTTGCTTAGGTTTTGGAGAGTGCACAAGAGTGTAGCAAAACTGCACAGAAGGAACGAGAAATAAGATTCTACAAGGGCAACCAGAATTTTGCCAGAATTGTATAAGGCATCAATTTAAAAATATAGCTTAGCAGGTAAACTCTTAAAAACTTTTGTGAGATTATTCTCTTCAACTTACTTCCAAGCCCCCTGTGTACTGCATTAATGTTTTGTAAGGGAATGTAGAGAATTAGCAAAAGACAAGTGAATCATCTTGTTTTTTTAATTTTAATTCAAACTTGATTCATTAAAGCCTCCCAAAAAAAACCTCTACAGTACATGAATCAGATTCAAATAATGAGATATTTTAATTAATTTGAACTTTGAACTTCACTCTGGATCACAGAAACCTTCTTAGAGGGTGCTCAAAAGACCAGCATGGGGTAAAAGCAAAATATTACATTACTGGATGTTCAAAGAAAATCTATCTAGAGTGCCTCCTACAAAGGCAAGGCTGATTCCAAGGAAAAATAAAGAATGGGAAAATTCTTACAGGCTTTTTTACAACTGATCCTGAGTATTCAAGAGTACCTATCTTTGTGTCTACTATGATACGGTAGGCTAAATAAAAATTATATACCTATTGCACACAGTTTATTACTATGTGTAGTAAGTTATTCAAAGTATATCCTTTTAGGTTTTGAAAGAGCAGAGGAAGTCTGAGCACCTTGTCCCTGTACACTTACATTATACCATGACATGTTATTAAGCTGTGTATCTGCATGAGCTCAAACAAGGGTCAAGATGATACAGCCTAAGGAACAAATTTAAAGGTTTAAAAACTAACAAATTTAAAGGTTTAAAAACTAACAGCCTCCTGAAATAGGCATAAAACAGATTGTAACTGGCAACTGGCTGTCAGTTTCCACAAACATCACCACTAAGTGATGATGTATTGAAAAAAGTTTAAAACATTAATATGTACAAATATGCATCATCTCAGTGTTAAAAATACCTCCAAAAAGGTTTTTTTGCTAGACTGTTTACGTCTTACTATTTGATTTAGATCTAACAAATTTATTTTTGTTAGCCCATTTAAAAATTTATTTATTTTGGTTAGCCCATTTAAAAATAGGATATCTTCTAAAAATCTTCCTGTTATGCTTGGACTGTAAAAGGGGAAAATTTTTAAGGTGCAAAATACCTTTGTCCCACTGTTCTCCTTTTACGTATTGCTACTATGATGAACAAATTACATTGTCCCATCAATCAGCACATCTGAGCAAGATCTGTTCTGACACAAAGCAAATAATAAATCTCTCCCTGTAATGAGTTCTGCTTTCTAATAAATTCACCCATTATTTTACTCTAGAAGATTAACTGTTATAAAATCTATAATATGAAGCACAGACAAAATGTACATACAAATATACACACAAACTTTGGAGTTAAACCACATTTTGGTATTCACATTATTTCACAAATAACATGTCACCTTTATTTAAGCTGATCAGGCCAGCACTTCTTTTCTATCAGCTGAAGCAGCTAATTTACTTTCATTGACCATCCAGCAGTATAATGTACCACCTGCTTATTGTGATTCTCTCTGGCTAGACATTTAAAAAAAAAACCAAAATCAAACCAGCCTTTCTCTCTCCCCCTCTGTAATTTAACTTTGTACAAATGTAATCTTAAATTCTTCAATTCTCTCGGGCATTTTGTGAGTAGAGATGCTGGGATTTTTACAGCACCGCATCTGTGCATGCACATTGTGATTAATACAAGACAAATCCTTCAGGCATATTGCAATTGATGCAGCAAAGCTGAACTTATTTGAAGCACTGCAAAATTATCTGTTTCTTCAACTGTTAATTTATTTCTTCACAGCCAGACAGGTATAGAAGATTAAGCACTTCTTTTTCTCATTGCTGTATGAAAGTAGAAAATGCACAAATGGTGGTAAAAGGGCAGAAAATAGTGTTATAATCAGCTCTAATATTTTGGAAAGAATTTGCTTTTCATACCAGTTTAATATTTAAAACAATTTCATATGCTTTCGAAAAATCTAAGTCATAATGCGATGAGGAATCCTATCTAGTCAAGTTTTCATTGCTGTTTTAGTCACCAACTAAGACAATTTCTATTGGTCTGTAAACATTCACAACCCCACCAAATGCTAGTTCATATTTACTGCTGACAATCAGAAAAAGAAGCCAGAAACATGTTATGTTCAGTCTGCTACTTCATTTTGGGTTAAGAGACTACAGTTTTGACAGTAGGGCCATCTGCTGTTAACTTTCCTTCTCATCGCAATACCAGTCCAGTCAAAAGCAATTAAGCGTGTTTTGCCATTATAATATGCAGATAATTATGATAAATTACAGTTTTTAAATCAGCCTCAAATTATGCATATGGTAGGTATTTTCCTTGCAGTTACTGATGTAAAAATATTCCCACGTTTTCAAAATATTTCAGCTATTTTATTGATGATGTTATTTCTGTAATGAGATATCTACAAGAAAATTTCCTGGGCACAGAGCCTGACAGCCATTAGAAATCTATTTATATCTCAGCCAGACATTTTGCCAAGTAGATAGAGTCATAACATTCTGCGCTGCCATTACACAAAATACTCAGAAAATTGTCTACTTTATTGTGTCACAAAAAAAATTAAAAACATATGCAAACACACAAATAAATACCCAGAAGAATATTTTACTTTTTGTTACAATGTGGAATGATTCAAGATTTTAACGTATGCTAAAACACATGAAAACATCATTTTAAGGAACTACACACTACTGCTGTTTTGTGTTGAGCTCTCTTTGTCATTGCTCAGGTGATCCCCAGGATTAGCCAGGCATAAACAGGCAATAATTCAAAGTGGAGTCAATAAAAATTCATCCTCTACTCTAACACTGGATTTATCTTGAGGGTACTTTCTTTTATGTGGGTGGGAGCATACTGCTATACTTTCTCTGAAGTTCAACTGAAAAATCACCACTGTTAATATTTTAACTTTTTTTATAATGTTTCCTCAGTATTTCTTTGCTACTGAATGGACTTCCTGAGAAATAATCAGGCCCCAGAATGCGACCACATGCTCTTCGTGACCAGACCAGCATTGAGTGATAATCCAGGACCCTTCATCCATCTAGTTCTTGCCAGGAATGTGAGACCTGCTATGAAAGATGGCTCATAAATCCTGGACACTAACAGCAACCGGCAGCACCTGAGCCATGGCAGGCCACAGAGGAACGATGAGGAAGAGAGGAAAGCAAAAGAAAAAATGACACAGTAATGCCAGCAGCAGCAGCAGAATCAAATATGAGCTCTGCTAAACACAGAGGGATGGTGTCTGCATGGCAATGGCCTAATCACCTTCTCATCATTATGGCCACACAGTGTTCAGAAAAAAGTCAGAGAGATAAAAATTACCGAAGGACATCAATTCAATTTCAAGTCCGAAAACTTGCAGTCAAAGACATGAATGATATGAACTCATACTTAAATCCTTTCCCCCGTACAATGCAGCCAAGCAATACTTCCATTTAGCAACAACACAGAAGGAAAACCAGTGGTGGATATCTGCTCTGCTCAAGTGTCAGCTAGCTTGCTCTTTAGCTGTGCTTGCGATAACCGCGTAGACTCACAAACAGGAGATACCAACAAAACAACTGCAGAATATCCCTATCTCTGCCTTCTGATTCTTAGCACAACGAGACAGAAAAGGATAAGATCTTTAACTAAGGAGAATGGAACCTTTACATAATTCTGCTCGTAGAAAAGATGTGTGTTCTCTCCATATCCCTCTGGTAGCTGCTGTTAACAGCTGCCAGTGCATTACCATACTCCTTTCTCCTTGGCAGGACAGGCAAATTGCTCCCCACAGATAAGATGCCAGTCAACATGGTAAAAGGAACTGTGTTGAGCATAATTTCTCTCCCCATAACACCAAATTGTTTTCAAAATGTTTGGTTTCCATCAGACCACTGCTTGGGGTGAGCTGTTGCCTCTAGATTTGTTTTCTTTTGAGCATAACATTAAGTTGTACTCAATTTCCATAATCAATTGAGAAAATGCGATGGATGTTTTCATTTCAGAAGTGCTGCAAAATTTAACAAACCATTCAACTGAAAAAGCTCTTGTTAAAAAACTATTGAAAACTTAATGTTTAGCTAATTTAGGTTTTCAAGATTAGCTTTGCACAGTATCACAAAAACTAAAATTTAGTGCTCAATGTAATTCTCCGCAAAGTTTTTCAGAAGAGGATATTTTGATAGCAAGGCTTCATGTCTAACACAACAGATACTGCAATTTTGAGTTGGGAGAGCTGCATGCAGCCTATAAACTATGGTGTGTAAATGTACAGACATATAAAATATTACCCATATCTTGGCTGCTGCTTCAAAATAAATTTTTTTCCCTTCATAAAAAAGTCTATTTTCTGAATAAAAGCAAGAACTGCACTCTCTACTTGACTAATCAGCTTGAATTCATGCACAAGCCAGTGCACCCTCAATATTAATGCAGGTGGCTGCTCAGAAGCATGCAGAATGACAAAAGCATTCACTGAGTCTTTTTGGAAGCAGCAATGCTGATTTATACCTTCTTAAAAACGTATGTCAAGAGCCAGAACAGATAAACAGAAATGCAAATCAAATTCAGCAGGAAAAGTGTTCCCTATAAGCAGAGAAGTTCTCAGCATAGTTTTACCTCAGATCTGCTCCCAAAAAACAAACCTTACAATGAAATATAATTGGCACCATAGCTAGAATTAATACTGAGCTAAGAGTAACTGACTTAACAATCTAACAGGCTTTTGGAGGCCATCTTAATGGGGTTATTTCTGTTTGGTTACAGTATTTTATGTGCATTTTCACTGCTGCATGAATAATAATTAGCATGTCTATATTCAAACTAAGAAACACTAATCCCAAATTAAAGTTTATACAAGTCTGATACCTCCAGTTTACAAACAAAATTTTCCTTTTCTATCACTTGATATTCCAGCTGTGGGCCAGAAGGATGTCAAGCACATCCACAAGCACTTACAAGTGGGCACTTAAGTAATTCCCCAATACAGCTATAGGTGACAATTCATACAAATCTGGGGAGAAAAAGGGGAAAAAAAACAAAACCAAACCAAAATTCTTTCACTCTTATCCTCTAAAACACTAACATTTGAGAAGTGAGAATGTTTATTATTAAGCCAAGTGAGGTACATAAGACAGCACCTAAAAAATATTGTCCATCATTAGTGACTCCATGACCAGTTCTGTGTGCTAAGACAGAATGAAGATGTGCTCCCTAGAAAGCAATGCCTTGGTGTTCTATGTCAGTAAAACAGGAGCCTGGATCTTTGTGAATGCATCAAGCTCATATCTGTCTTCAGCAACCAATATGGAAAGTGATTTTTTTTTTCTAAGTTCAAAAGCAGAAAGGACATTTGAGTGAAACCATGTTGGGAATTACTCTCCTCTTTAATCTAAATAGTAAAATGCAAAGGAAGTAAAAAACTGGAATTCTTTGAGACTAAGTTTAAGAGACATCAGTCTTCACCATCTTCACCTGCATCAACCATATATTCAAATTTTGTCAAAGTGCTAATAATCTCCCTTCCATGGCATTTGAAGTATTTTCCACAAAGATCTACTCCAAGTTTTAGAGACCTACTACAAGTTTTAGCATTTAGTAATGACTGAAAAATCCTGATATTTTTCATTTAAAGAAACGGCTTTCCAATATTTTGCAACACTGAAGACTTCTGTATCAAATAATCTGTGGTACAATTCTCTACAAACACACAGAAGGAACTACCAGCATTTAACAAGTATCTTTAAAAATCTCTTCTGTAACTGCTCCCTTTCTTTTGGTCCATTATTGCTCAAGAGTGGCTTCATCTGCCTGAAAACACCCTTCTGCCCGAAACCTGGCAGCCAAAACCCCCACAGCACTTTGAGGGAAATACAAAGCAGGCTGGAAAAACCTCTGGCACAATCTTTCAAAAAGATATCACATCAATCTTCCCAGGACTGTCAAAGACAACAGCTAACAAGAGAGAGCAATGTCCAGCACACCAAACGATGATAGGGGAAAAAAAACTCCCTAAATTCACCTGTTTAGTTTACATAACAAGGAGATAAACTCAACATCATTTAAATGCCACTGGACTTGCATTGTTATCATCCATTCTCACCCTCCACTGAACCAGTTACCTGCATTCACAGGCGAGCACGAAGACCTTGAAGCCTTCAGCAGTATTAACAGTGCAGTCAGCACCTCACAGGCAGCAGGTTCCCCCCCTTTGGAGATGGGCATCTCTGATCACTAGAGCTAAAACACACAAAGCATGCTTGCTGAGCTGCACACTTTGGCACCTGTAGGTTTTGCCCTCACAGCACTCCATAGGCCTGAAGTGCTTTGAGATAGAGCAGGAATCATTACATCCCCAGGAAAAATAACTGTAGCTGTGTTATCGTCCCAAATCTATCAACTAACAGGACTTACAAAAACAAAATTTACCTGGAAGCACAGCATGCTCAGTATATTTCAGCATAGGCAACAATGAAAGTAAAGTCTCTACCTTTTTCTGTTTTCAAACCTGCCCAAGTAACAGACGAAGGAAGGAGATAATCATTTTTGGACATACAGACATGCAATGCAGCATCTCAAATATCTTCAAAATGCAGACACCCTCTGAGAATCCTTCTTCTTAAATAGAATATCTGCTAGGAGCGGGTATCGTCTGTACTTTCAGATGCCTGTTATCCAACATCAGAAAATCGTAAGTCTTTAAGCAATGCAGGAATGAGCAATGATGGCTGTCCTTTAACTGTCCTTTAACTCAGATTCAACACTAGTCCTGGCTGTGCCCACTTCCAGTACATCCTAATATGTTAGCACAAGAGAAATGGAAATCCTTGGTATTCTTTTTACTATTTTTATAATATTGAATCACATCCTTGGCAAAAGAAGAAGCAGCAGTAAAACTAGAAATATTCACCCAGAGTATCTGAAAAGTAAAAATAAATTTCAAGACACCTCGTTCATGGTTTGAAATAAAAATCTGCTGACATCTGGTATGGATCAGCTGGCTGAATTGCTTTGATTACTAATCCAAGGCCAAGTTCTTTTTTATTTATTCATTTACTCATTTATTTCATGGTTATAAAAATGTGTTTCATAATAAATATGGAGAGTGACAACACAATGCTGATTAACAAATATGATATTCTCAATTTCTTTAACAGATTTAATTTTTTTAAAGGAATTGTGTGTCTGCAAGATTGTCAGTCCCAAATTTTATCCATGCCTTTGCTGTCACAACTTGGTTTTGGCTTTCTTTGGATATGCTAAATTTATAGGTGTTGACAAAGTATTAAGAACTACAAGAAGAAAGTGTCTGTGTAGAGCATTTCAGCACTTGTCAGGCCACACCTGGAATACTGTGTTCAGTTTTGGTCCCCACTATAAAAAATAGACACAGGCAGGCTGAAGAGGGCCCAAAGAAGGGCCACAAAGATGATCAGAGGACTGGGAAGCCTGCCATGATGGGAAAGGCTGAAAGGACAGGGTTTGTTCACCTTGAGAAAAGTCTCAGGGGAGTCATTATCGCCATGTTCCAGTATTTAAAGGGTGGCTACAAAGGAGAGGGAGACTCCCTTTTTACAAGGAGTCGTGTGGAAAAGAGAAGGAGTAATGGGAACAAGTTACTCCTGGGGAGATTCTGGTTGGACACAGGAAAAAAGTTTTTCACAATGAGAACAACCAGCCGTTGAAATAACCTCCCCAGGGAAGGGGTGGACTCCCCAGTACTGGGCACATCTAAGAGTCAGCTGGACAAGGTGCTGGACCATCTAGTCTAGACCATGATTTTGCCAAGAAAGACTGGGCCAAATTATCCTTGAGACCCCTTCCCACCTGGTATTCCTTGGGTCTGTGATTCTGTGAAATTGTGTTATAAAGATACATTCTCCTCTAGCACAGGACAACCTTGAGCTGCAAACCACAGAAGGCTAAGAGGCTGTCCTGGGGAAATGCAAATACAGGCACGTGAATGTTCACTCTGCTGCAAGCGTCTCCTGCAGGCCACTCACAGATTGAGCTTTTCACATCTCTGGTGCGGTCTATAGCAGAATATCTGCATGAACCAATTTCCCAAAAGAAACAGAAAGGACCAAAAAAAGTGAAACCCAAAGCCCAAATAATTAATTCTTAGCTGGAGGCTAGTTGACGAACCAAAAACTTTGGGTTGAAAGGGATTTCATGAAGGTACAACTCCTCACTCCAAAAAGAGACAACCAAGATACTCAATGAATTTGTTGAGGGTCTTAAATTCTTCACAGCTTAAGAGTGGAGGTACTTTTCTGATGTGGACCCCCATCACTTTTTCGTTTCTTCCTGATCTTTGTGAATTTCTCTTGCTGCTGATTTTGTTGTCTTCTCTTCTCCTTTTAATAATGACTTCCAAGAGGTCCTGCTCCAAATTCTCTGTAAAGCCCTTTTAGACAATTAAAGACAACAACTAAAGTTGTGCCTCAAACTTACCCTTCAGTCTTCTATTCTCTAGTCATTTGGCTTAGCCAATCCAGTCCTCTGACGTTTTTGCTCCCTTTTTAGCTTGGTGTTCTGCAAAGCTGCTTTCTCGCCAGACAGCCCTCACTGTGTAGTGTTGCATGCAGTTGTTCCACCCTAACTGTAGCAATTTGCATTTGCCTTTGCTGAAGGCAAGGTTCCTCCAAGCCCATTTCTTCAGCCTGTTGAGAGCACTCTGAAGAGCAGCCCTGTGCTTCAGCAAATCAACCACTTTCCTCCAAAAGAGCAACACTGAGCAAACTTACTGAGATTGCAAGCAATATAATCATAGAGGTTATTATGAAGGAGCTACATAGTACTGGCTCCAGTGCTGAGCCCTATGGAACTTCTGGGTCACCAGCAACTGGTGATCAGCTGGACTTCAGACCACACTGACCTTAAAACTTTGGGTCCAGCAGTCAAGCTTGTTTTCCAACTACCTTAGTCTGCCTAATCAGTATCTCATCAGTTTAGCCACCAAGGTATTACTGAACTCTGAACTCCACGGTTCTAATCTTGCTATTTACCTTCTTCACCACCACCTCACAGGTGTGTAGCTGGAGCTACCACTGACCTTACCACTCTTCACCAGGTCCTCTTTACTGATGAGCAGCAGGTCACCTTCTGTGACTGATGGGGCAGCACTTGCATTGAAACACATCCTCAACACATCCCAAAGATCTCCTTGATTATGTGCCACACGATGTTACTCCATCCAGCAGATGCTGACAGGTCAAAGTTGCTCACAAGAAACAATGTTTTTCAATCAACCTTCCTCCAGTTCTCTAAAGAAGGTTTCAGCCGATTCCTTTCTTCACTCAGTCCGTAGTAGCTGTTTGCTGAGAGGCATTCATGTTGGACTCTCCTTTGATCTTGACCAGCTTATTACTCCTTCCAAAGCAAATACAGATGTGCAAATTTAAACCACCATTGGAGCACAAGCCTTGCTTTCATCTTACCAGCTGGTACTTCCAAAAGAGTCTGTGTTCTTCCACTACCACGCACCATTTGTGTGAGCTGTCCCATACCACATTTCTTTGCCCCTAAAGAGGTATTGTGATGGTACCTAGACTTCATATTCCTCGTTGCTTCCATGCAGTGTGTGTTTCTGTACAGGTAGATGGGCCACCAGGGAAAGCATGAAAGGCTTGCTTATAATTCTGCCATTTAAGGACTTCTCTGTCTCTCATTCCTTCACTTCTCTTTTTGTTTCAGTCTTCATTCCTTGAAATGAATACTCTTTAAAAATGTAGATTCATTGAAAGTAGTGATATCCTAACCAAGGCTTAAACTCTTCTCCACAGATAAACAAAAACACATGCATGTGTAAGAGAACAATAACCCTACCACCCTTCCAGCCGGGCTCCTCACTTTCCTTCACTCCTACAGTCAGAAAGTATACCTTAGACAATGTGAATCTAACCCATGTTGGTGCAATGCTACTTGAACCTGGAAATTACCTGAAAGGACAGTTCTAAAAACTGCTCATGCAACTTAATCAAAGCTTTTTAGACAGCTCTTCAAGCTTGAGATCATATATGAAGCATTCTTCCCTGAGGATGACCCTCACATTAGAAGGACATTTATTTATGTTCATATTTTTGAAAAACAGATCAGCAAAAACCACAGAACTCCAAAGGTGTACAAGATGCATGACGGCTTGTGATGAACTACTGAAATTACAGAAAGACAACAATTATAGGTGGTTTGATTATGAAATGATATAAGGATTTATATTACCCTTTTACCATATGTTCCAACAAGGCTGCTTTTTCTACTTCCGCATATCTCTGTGAAGCAGAATTTTCTGGAAAAGCTGTTGTTAAAAACAAGTACAGTAACCTGCTGAGTACTGAGAATGAGCTACTTTTATGTCTGAAACTTCCCACTGCTCCTAAACAGATTTGTGACTCCAAGTAGACTCATCTATCTCATTAACAAGAAGTACTATTAGGGAAAGACAGAAAACTTTGAATTTAATTAAAATTCAAGCACATTTTGTCTGAATGCACATTTTTATATATGTTGTTACATACAAAAGGAAGAGCATTATAAAGTTCTGTCTATGCACTTGTTTACAGAGGAAGAATCATCAGCCAGTATTTTGAGGGAGTGCTACAAAAATATTCAAATAGCAGGGGAAAAGGTACCAACTATTAAAATTTGTCAACTCCTGCTTATACCTTATCTTTGTATGCCATGGCCTACTGCAAAAGTTACCCAGTGGAAAAGGATGCATCTTGCTACCTTAACTTCAAAGCAATACTCAAATGTGTTATGCTGTAAATAAAAACAGTTGAGATGCAGAGGAGCATGAAAATCCACTGACAAATTTTTGAATGGTTTGTGTTGGAAGGGACCTTTAAAAGTCATCTAGTCCAGCCTCCCCTCCTATGACCAGGGACATCTTCAACTAGATCAGGTTGCTCAGAACCCCACCTAACCTGACCTTGAATCCTAACCCCTGTTAACACTATCATGTGATTGTAGGATGTACCAATTTCAAAGACTTAATCATAAAAAGATATTTTTAAGTAACCTTTCAGTTTCAGGGGACTACTTCACAGTTGTTTTAGATAACTGGTTATCTTTGTAGACTGCTTGCTTAAGGTGATACACAGAGCCTAGCTGCTGCAGGGTTTCTTTTAATTACATGTTCAATGGATATTGCCAAACCTGTAATCCCATTTCAGAAGTAAAACTAACAAAAATATGTATTACTCAGAAAATACCCAGAGGAAAAGAGAAAGGTGTTGGGGAGAGAGAAGAGCAGAGGGAAACCTTAAAGATTCCTTTAGTTACAGAAGACAAAGCAAAATAAGCATAGCCCTAAACCAGAGTAAGTTTCAACTGTTCTTTATCTAAATTCCAAAATATTTCTACTGATAACACTGAAAGCACACTTATCTTATTTTTCTTCCCCACAAAGTCAGTAAGGAGAGGGATTATCCAGAGAGGTTCACAGGACTTAAACTGCTAATAAAAAATTCTGCCCTCATGCTCACTGTCATACATTCTGTTTTGCACAATAACTGACGAACACAATAAGATTCAAATAAATATCCACTGAATTACGGATGTTCTACCCCTAAACAAAAAAAAAAAACAAAAACAAACAAACAAACAAAAGCTGAAAGCCAGTTAAGAAAGCGATAAAAACAATCAAACTGAACTCAGAAAAAACTACTTCAGTGTCATGAAAAAGACCCTCTACTTCAGAAGAAGACCCATATGAGGAAGCCCATGCAGATGGTGAGTCTCTCCTACAGCCTGAGTATTACATATTACACTTGAAGATGAGTACTTTGAACCAATTTCCTGAAGTAAAGTCCACTGACTTTTACTACTTCTTTGATGAAGCAATATCAAAGGGCAGACATTTGTCTTGCTCCTGTTTTGAATTCAATTTCTTCAAATATTTTCTGTGCTATCCAATCTCCAATGTAAGAAATTGATAAGGAGACCCTGTGGTCATCTCTGCACACCTGAGGTGGAGCAGTTGTGAATTTCAAGAGGCACAGCTACCAAGTACACCCCAAGACAGCTTCTGGACACACAGCTCCTGCACCCTGACCACAGCCACTGGACTGCAATAAAGGTGACCCTGCTTGAGTCTGATAGAACAATTCTCCCTGACTCAGAGCTTCAACCTTAGCAAGTGGAACAATAAAACTAATTTCCTTTGAGCAAGTTAGTACCATGACAAAATGGGAAAGAAAGATAGGGTGATATGACCAGCCCCATGTTTAATGACAGTGCTACTGGACTGGATAATGTACACATAATGGACTCACTCAGCCTCTCCCTGGAAGCATACACTGCCCAGTCCAAAGCACTCCATCAGTTTATCTACCCACTGCATGTGAAGTGACTTCAGTGCTAACAGCAAGCTCCTGGACTGCAGTCACCCTGTAGCTTGAAAATCATAATATCCTAAAGTCAGACCAACAAGGTCCCAGTGGTAGTACAGAACTGAGTTTTACAGAGATCAATTCCCAGCTCAGAGGCCATACTCCAAGGGTCCAAGATGAAAAGGGCTGGAAGCTCAACCTCAAAGCAGATTAGAGCCTGACCAGGAAAAGCAGCAGCAATGATGTCCCTGTAATTTATCAGGGTCCTACACCTTTGAGATCCAACATTCCAGATCAGGTTCTGTTAAGACAGCAGACCCAGCATAAGCAATGAACCTCCCAAACATCATCCAGCCAACTTTCTCTTCTAGGTCAAACCAAGAGGCCATCTGAACCAGCAGAAAAGAGGTCATAGTTGGAGAGGGAACATAAGAAATAAGGCAAGTATGGAACGGTCATTCTCAAGTCTTACCTTCTGGCTTCCAGTGAAGACCATTGCTTTCTTTTCACTGTAGGCACTCTTTCCATTAAATTCTACCCCAACAGAGTGCATTGAAAGCTACAAATACCAAAGCAAAGCCACAGTCATCTTCTACCAGTTCCATGGCTAAAACCACCTCACTTTTATGAGTAACAGCCTTCCAGTTCCCAAGGTACAATACTGAGCCTCCCTTGTGCTGACAACACCAATTCAATACCACACTCCCATGAGCCATTGATTTGACAACTTACTGACATTCACATATTCAACAAAGGCTGACATTAACCTGTGATACACAGCGTTCCAGACAGGACACCGTATTTTTGGGAGTTCACGCGTCTTTTTTCTAATGAAGAACATTGGCATTAAAGTTTCTCTCATAAGCCCAAGTACTGTATGCCAAGGAAAGTATTATTTATTTTCAGAAGAAGCAGGATCCTGAGGAAAAGAAAAAAAAAAAAAGAAAAACCAAACCAAAACAGGCCAAAACCCAATATACAGCACATGCAAACAAACAACAACAATAAAAAAAAAAAACCCACCCCACACACAACTACCTAACAAGTTGTACCTTTTAATTTATTTGGGAAGCAGAGGGAAAAAAAATTGAAAAGGACCAAACTTCATGGAAACTTAGTCCCTTAAGTCAGGGTCCCAGAAACTTGTTCAACTTTTGCTTGCAAGCTTCAGAATTCAGAAACTTTGGGAGTTTTCCACTGCAGCAAAAGGCAGAACTTTAAAAAAACTACAAGACTTTAATTAGACATTGAGTAAGATAGCCTTTACCCAGCTCCATCCCCTAGGATATGTTCAAAGAAAGTTGTATTTGAACAATTTTCAGCACTGGTAAAGAGTAGTCTGGGGAAAGAGAATTAACTTTCAAGACTTTTCTTCTACAATCTGACAAAATCAGGCAAGTTGGAAAACTCTACCTACCTATCACTGAAATGCACCACAACATTTTAATGAAAACAGTTTTGTGCTTGTATCTTTGATCTGGGATCAAAGTTATCACCCCAGATGAATCTGAACCAAGTATTCAGGTATTTCAAATGCTGAATGACAGGCCAACTGAGGATTAAAGGTCAGGCCAATAGCTTGAAATGTAGTAAAACCAGACAATGCTGAAGCACACTTAGATCTTCACGCAAATAGCCTTCAGGCTTGCTACGAGTTTACTCAAAGCGAGACAGCATGATCTATTCAAGTTGTGCTCCAGGCTGGATGCCTTAAGACAGGGTTGTGCTCATGACTATGGTATCAATTTGCTGCGTGATCTATTCTTTTGGATTCAGCTGTATTTCACTACTGACAGAGCAGATTTATTCTGCAGCTTTACATCATGGGACTAATTCCCTATGGGATCTACATAATTTTACTTTGGGCTTTTTGTTGTCAGTCCAAAATGGTTTTGCTTGCTGGTTTTTCACACAGCTGGAAACAAAGCTGAGGCTTCCTCAACAATCGTGGTTCCTCAGGACCCATATAGGAAATTGTTACTGCTCACGTAATAAATTCCCTGAGTACAGCATATCGATAGAGCCAAGAATGCTCTTTCCAATGATTTATTTAGCTGCTGACTTCAAGTTTCCATTCCGTGTAACAGCTTTTCTGTTATTTAATCAGAGATAAACAAGTTTCTGAAAAGTTCCTCCAGTTTAATACTGGGCTGTCAGATAGTTAAAGCATTAAAAACAAATCAATAAGGATCATTCATGGTCCTACTCAACAGGTTTTGATTGTGATTACAAACCACCAAAGCCTTTATTACAGGTATGTTGGAGCAACTAAATCTAAAAAGTAACTTTGCCAGCATGCCCAGAACCTCTCTTTTACAAATGCTTTTTGTGTTAACTCCTGCCTGCAATAACCTGTCTGCAACAAACTTCATTCAGCGACGTGTGTTAACCAGTATTTCTCAGTACAATATCACAGGAAATAATTAACAGTACTTCTACTCCTAGTATCGCTTTTACACTATAGTAGGGCTGTACTGACACTGCACAATACTACTTCAAAAAATAAGCATATTAACAAACATGACCCAGGTGCACACACATCAAAAAAGCAAAAAAGGTTATTTTTGCAACAATCCTGTCTTGAAAAACTAAGTTTTTTCAGGTTTCCAGAGGGGGTGGATACACACACGGGTGAAGCTAAGGTGCTCACATAGGCAGCTAGTATCCTGTAGCTCCTCAATACTCAACAGA
Organism: Machaerirhynchus nigripectus; assembly: GCA_013397975.1. NCBI lineage: Eukaryota > Metazoa > Chordata > Aves > Passeriformes > Dicruridae > Machaerirhynchus > Machaerirhynchus nigripectus. The sequence goes on along the minus strand of VZRQ01003237.1, from coordinate 1,288,426 downwards.
GAAAGAAAGGCTTCTCCGGGAACAAATTCAGAGCAGAGACCCAGTATGAGCATTTATAGAAACAATTTCTTCTAGAAGTGAAGAAAACATAAAAGAAGCACAAGAGCAACTATCTGACGGAGGCTTAGAGGTTCACACTGGAACACAGAGAAACAATAAAAATCCTCATTATATCATACTGTCTCTGAAGGCTGGCAGAGTTCAATGAATCAGAATTCCAATATGACTGGATTACTGCCTTCTCATATTCTTTGAGAAGTCTTTCAGGAATTCTGAATGATGGCCACAGGAAATAGATTTCATAGATATTTTGATGAGAAGAGAAACAGAGGTCATATCCTCCCAACACAGAAACAATAATGTTTATCTAGCATTTGGCTTCTGTGGTTATACAATTTAATTAACCTCATGGCAATACCAGCATGATCTGTGATAGATTATAGGATGAGACTTCAGCTGCCTCACTGATTTCAGTTTTACTGTGAAATTTCAAAGTAGTGATTTGGAAAGTTGAACAGAAAGAGTGCCATCATATTCTATGAGATTTCTGAACAATCCAAAAACTTTCTGTCAATTACCTTCAATATGTGAAATACTGATAAACTGTATTATTATGCCAATGCAAGTGCTATCTTTTAATGGTACCAACATATAGATCGTTATTGTGAAATGGAAATAATGTGGGTTTGTGTCATCCAAGACTCAAGAGTTTCAAGGACTTGAGGATTCATGGATGTCCACCACCTGGGTAGCTAATAATCTTATTCACGGTCCTGTATTTGTTCAGAGAGCAGATACCTTCAAGATAAATGACTTGGGTACTTGACTTCATTTCATGTAAATCATAAGACCATAAGTATGAATTATGCATTTTGCTAGAGCGACACTTTTATGACAGTTTGCACTATGAAGAGCAACGGTAACACAATTCACCTTGAGAACACCTGAAAGTGAGTCAGAGCATATGGCAAGCAGTTTACGGTAAGTGGAAGATAGAATGGAGATTTCCCGTGGAATGAAGATCACATCTCCAGCCCTCTAGAATTTCACACCTTTCTCAAACAAAAGACTTTATGATTTTCTGGTATTATTCAAAAGGTATAACACTTTCTAGATGACTTACATTATTCAGAAATTTGTAACAGTAGCATTCTGTCTTACTCCTCGCCTTTTATTCTTAAAGGAAAAAAGTTAACTCTTTTATTGGAGGAAACAAAAATATAACTTTGACACTATTAGATTTTTTCAGTGAAGCCAGTTGATATGCTTTTGCTTAATCCTGGCCCAAAACAATTCTGCACCCAGATATAACAAACACCTAAGATTCAGCTGGGTTGCAGACCATGATAGAATCCATAATCCTGGCTATAGTAATTAACATCTCCTGACATCGGTCACAGCCAGAAGGGCTTCATGAAGGGAAAGTCTTGCCTATGGAAACTGATTTCCTTTTATGACAGGATAACCCACCTAGATGATCTAGGAAAGCCAGTAAGGTAGTCGCTTTGGACCTCTGCAAAGCTTTTGATACACTCACAGTATCATTCTGGACAAGATGTCCAGCTCACAGCTGGATAACCGTGTTACGCGACTGGGTGAGCAACTGGCTCACAGACTGAGCACAAAGAGTTACAGTGAATGGGGTAACATCAGACTTTACAAACTACAAAAGCTACACCAAACTTTCACAAAGCAGGAATCTTCCAAACATCTTCCTGGAAACTTGTGCAGTGTTTCCCTTGAATAGGGACACCTCTTTCCCTGTTACTCCCAAGGGGTTAAGCGTAGGAATCTGTGTACAATAACATCACTTTGGTGGTAAGTTACATTCAACTCCTAATCAATACTATTTCTTTTTCTAGCTTTAATACAGGAACCTTGCTAAAGTGTACTGTTTTATGTCATACTGCAATCTACTTGGAGTTCTTTAGTTTTATACTGTGTGGTAAGTAATTCTGATTAAGATCTTTCATCTGTTATCTCTTGCCTGCTTAATATTCATTTTTATGAATAGATCTGATTTGCCACCATTACAACTTGTAGAGTGATTCCTTCATTTTAAGTGTGGTCAAGCTCTGAGGCTAAAGCCGGGCCTGTCTGAAGCTTCCACTCGTCCCATGACAGCTAGCCAGTGAGATCAGATAAGCCATCTGCCTAATGCAATGTGCTGGATACAGATAATAATGTGTGATGCCCTATTTCTTGTTTTAATTTTGTCTTTGGATTTCTAAGGCTGAACTTTTCTACGAGTGAAGTGATTGCAAAACATTTGCCTTCACCTTTCCTCTGCCCTCCTGTCCCCCAGGTGTTCTTCAATGCTTGCTATGGAAGAGCAACTGATTACTAACATTTCTTAAAGGAAAGGGTAAAAAAAGGTAAATGCAACCACAGAAGTGTCATGGAACAATTTCTGAGGGGAAATGGAATGTAGGACACAAAATGTTCTGTACTATATTGTACAAGTTTTTTTAGTTCAACCAAGGAATAATCAGAATATTGTAAACAGTCTTTTTGGATTAATTGGCAGTCCATGTCTGGCTGTGACTGGATTTCAGTCAACAGGAGGAACAATTTCAGGAACAGAAGAACAAGTAAAGGACCTTAAACTAACTGCTCTTTGAGCAGCTAAACTGATTAACCGGGTGTCTCCCATGTCTCTCACAAACCCCAGTTTTCCTTCATATTATGGACATCTGTCATTGTAGCAGCCCACATCTGTCCAACATGCCCAGAGCCACACGACGTTTACAAGGACTTCTAGTTTCAGACTAAGCCAATTGATATGCATTTGCTCAATTCTTGCCCAAAACACTCCTGCACGCAGCACCATCTATTCAAGTCTATTCCTAGACTCCTCAACCCAGGACTCTTGTTTCCTTTTCTCCCAGAGATGCATGGAGCTTCTTCTAACACACACTGAAAATAAAGGTCATAAGAGCAAAAGTCTCCCTTCCTTCTTCACAGTGGGGGCATAAACATGAGTTTCTACTCCACGTCAACACCAATTTTCATGCAACCTCCACAACTTTAAAATTTTTAAGATCTTGCTTTGAATAGGCAAAGAGATCCATTATCTAATAGAGCATAGATAGAGATGGAATAATGGTATATGCCTCTTTTCCTTAAGTAGGCAGACAACAGATTAGGTGAAAGGATGCATTTTACAGAAAATGTTTATGTCACTCCGTGTGCCATCTAAAATTTTTGAATTTGTAACTTATCTCCTAATGCACATTCATTTGAAAATGGCAGACAAAGGAAGAATGCAAATACAAAAAAGTACCCAAAAAGTTTCTTGGGCATAGTGGTACACATCCCAACATTATGCAGCTAGTTTCAATAAACAAATAAAATCTGTAATATTTACCTAGATAATAATAAAATTACTAGTGACATGCTTTGCTGCCTTGACAGTAAATCAACATAAAAGATTCAAAATTCAAAAGATAAAATGTTTCCTGTCATGTAAATGAGCTAAAATGCTGCTTCCTGAATAATAAATATTTGGACTGTGCTGTGTTACAGCAAGTCCCTATAAAACAGAATATTCACTTAGCAACAGAGATAATGGAAAAGCTGACACTTCAAACACTTTTTATTATGTTGCATTGTTTTCTGAAAGACTAGAGTAAAACACTGTATGACACACTGCAGAGAAGTCCAAGGAAAGGACTCAGCATTTACATTTCCCAAATGAATGACATTTTTGACATTTCCCATTAGAAGGTTCATGATGTATGGTAGTTTTTGGTTCTGCTTTTCTCTAGGAAAAAATGATCAGAATAATGATAGTAATTGGTAAACAGATGAGTGAGAAATCCCAGAAGCAATCTCATATTAAAAGGCCACGCTATATATTACTGAGGAATACTGCTCTATTACAATTTTGGTTGACTCATGGATGGTTTTTTGCTCTGGGTTTTTTGGGGTTTTTTTCCTTCAAATAAAATTTTCCAGAAAGCAAGATAATACATTAAGAAGGATTCATCAGGTCATTTAATGCCTGGTAAGATCAACCACTTCTGCTACAGACATCCACACAACTTCTCTAACCAAAGCTTCCAGCAGCAGAAATCTCCAAAACCCTCCCCAGGCATTAGGTGAGGTTACCTACCTCACCCACTCTTAAAAAAGTAATTTCCTAATATCTAACCTGAATCTCTCTCAATGCAAATTAACTTACCTCTTCTCCTGCTCTCAGTAGGCCTTTTAACTGCTCTTTCTTTCCTCTATTTTTCTTATCTTCTTGATTCTGCTGTTTATCCCATTTTTGTTTAAATTCAAACATGATATATCCGTTCCGCCACTATCCTACTATACATAACATAATGTAATGCTATTTATAAAGTATTTTTAAACAGCAGAACTGTGTGGGTTTATATTTAGAGTAGTATGCAATACAGTTACCATAAGCTTTCCTTCAGTTTTGTCTAAGCAAGAGTTCCTTCAAATTGTGATTGTGCAGCTAATTAGTCCAAAGCATAGCACACTGCAAAAGTCCTCACTAAATTTCACCCAACTTTTTATAGACTATTGCTCCAGCATGTTTACCCTAATTGTGTCCTCCAAATTTCTTGCTGCTTCCTCCTTATGACCGCCTGCAAGGTAAACAAGTATGCTGAGGAGACCCAAACTAAACCCTCCAGAAACACATTCAGTCCCCTATTCAATAGCAGACGCTTCACACAGTTAGTCTGCACAGTTTCCTAACTGCTGGCTGATTCAGTTTGCAGCTGTTTCATCTACCATCTATTTCTTTTTCTTGCTTAAAAGTGCAGCATGCAAAAAAAAAAAAAAATGTCCAGGTGTTAAAGGCAAGATGCATCTCATCTTCAGCCTCTCTTCTAAAAGGCCTGCCACTTTTATAAAATTTAATTAGACTGGTTTGAAAATAGTTGCTCTCAATCAAGATGCCCTGTATAGCTTGGGTTTTCCCAAGTATTTGCCAAGGATTTTAAGCTCCAGCACTTTACTTGAACTTAATTTAGGTAAATTGTCTGCAATTCTCTGATCATCCTCTTCCATTCTCTTATTTTTTTCCATCTTTCTGAAAATTCACTCTCTGTCAACGTTTTCTTGAACAGGAATATTTTACCCATTTCCCTAAATGGGATGACATTCATCAGGATCACCCAATACAACAGTAATCTCTTTCTTCCTCTTTCTACACCTACATCATTGACAGTAATCATGCTAGCTATGTGAGAAGATCACCATTAATTCCCTCTTCCACCTGTAATGATTACCCATAGATATCCACGCTCAAATTAAGCAGCAGTCTGGACCTCAAAGCATGTACAACCTTGACAAATCAATGTCACTCCTGTTAATAAGGCAATATATATATTCAAGCCTCTGAATCACTTCACCAGATTTTTTATAGCATGTAACTTCGACAGTTCTTCCTCTTTATTTCTTGCATATTTTGTACGGCATTTAGAAATTTAAGATGGGCAGCAGACCGCCGCTTTTTTCTCTTCTCTCCCCCATTAGCCCAGCAATCATGAAATAGATATCAACATGTCCTGGTGTTACCAAAGATATGAATCTTAACATCATTATGCCATTTTTTACAACACTACATTGACTCTCACATCAAGTTTCCAGAAGAGATAAAAGCTGCATTCCCATCCCAACAACCACCAACTCCAAGTGTCCTAACCAGCATCATTCTGGCTCACCTATCAAACTAAATTTTAACCATAAGAACCCCAGAAACAAAAAGACCACAATGAAAATGTGAATCTTAGGTATACCAGCAGTGCCTCCCCACTCAAACAGGACCTCTCTGATAAACCAAAGCAGTTTATCATCTCCAAGAAAGGAGACACACAAACCATATCTGTGACTCGTTCACCCTGTCTTTCCTCCCTGACACAAGAACTCCACTTTTCTTTTAAGGCTCCCAGGCAAACAAACTACATGTGGTGCACTCTCTCAAACGTAAGCAACTAGAAATATTTTTTCATTGAAATTGGAACAGATTAGCAGTAGTCACTTTGCAAAGAGTATTGAGACCTCCAAAACAGAAAACATGACTCTAAAGTAAATCTCTCTCAAGAATATATTCAACTGTATTTGGATTTTAAGTCTTATGAAAGTATGCTGGAAAAACTAAACCACGAGTCTTCCATTCTTGCTCTCAGGAAAAGTTAAAAGGAAAGAAAATTTTAGGGTTTTTTGTTGTTTCAGTTTTTTTTTTAACCTTGACACTTCCAAGAAGTCAGATCCCAAGAAATCTTGCTCAAATAACTTTAATTCTGTTAAGGAACAAAAAAAAAAAAAAAAAGCCTTACAGCCCTAGACTTTAACTCTGCTCTTGGCTTTTAGAAGTATGTAGAGCTTATTGAGGCTATAGTTAATTATGATTTAGTGCTTTTTTTCTCTACAGTACTTCACATACTGCATTTACAAAATAAATTACAGCAAATTTCCCAAGGGCAGAAACCAGTGTCTATACAGTGACAAGAGCCTATAAGCAGCGAGAGATATCACAAAAAACTTTAACAGAAAAAGAACACACACTTTACAAGTATCCATAAACCCCACACTAAATAGACAGCACACGCATATGGATGTGCACACACAGATCCACATCTCATTTTCTGAACAATGAACTAAATCATTGGAAATCATAGCAAAGGTCACTCTTCTCTCCTGTAGGCTATTGGGTATCTTTGGTGCATGTCCAAGCTCATTCTTTTGTAAACCTGTACTAGATCAAGATCCAGTTTAGAGAGTAGGAAAAAAGCCTCTGCACTAATTGCAGTATCCAGTCTCAGGGTATTACAAGCCCATTACTCTGCACATGGCCTAAGTTTACCTAACATCTTTATCTCAATTTCCAGATATGCTGTACTAAAAAAAAGGCTTCAGTGGAATTTGGGGTGGCAAGTATAAGCAGCAGTGTTAAAACAAGGATCTTGAAGAGCCATATTAAATTTGAATATCCCGTACTGGCAGGGTTTAGAACATTTGTGAACTGATGGGCACAGGAAATTCTACAGAAAACTGAATTTCTTCTTGTTTTTCCCCTGCCTTTCTCTCCTTCCCCAATAACAGATATTAAATCAAGTTTAGATGTAAAGATACTGCTTCTAACAGTTCTTTGGGAAGGGAGGAAGGGTTCCCCCTGGTTCTCATTAAAATTTTAATATTGTCATTTAGAAAAAAGCCATGAGAGATTATGTGATGGATAAAAAATAAGGAAATGGCACTAACTTTTAGGAATTACTAACACGCAAATTTTTCTTGCCTGCAAGAGCTGGGCATATGTGAATTTCTTGTTTGTTTGAAGTAGCACTATCTCAGCCATATTCTTTTCCATGATTGCCTGATCCAACAAGATGTATCTGCCCTCTTAAACATGAGACCAGCCAAAACTTAGCCCCATAGGTAGAAAGCAACCTGAATTGATTAGTTTGTTTACCAAGACATGGAAAGCCATTGGATTGCCTCTAGCCCACCTGTAGTAATTAATTATACAAACATGCCCTATATAAACCTCCAAGGGGATTCTAACACCCACGCCCCGACAATCCATTCTCAAATGCTGTTTTATGTTAACTCCACAAAATACACAAAACTTCATTGAAACTGTTAATGGAAAATGCAATTGCTAATATGAAACATTAGTTCACTGTTAATATTCTCTTCCTTTCCCTGAACCTCAAAGCCAGGTAAAAGATAAGTACTTTGCAGATTTGTACCCTTTCAGATTTTTTCCTATGTCACTGCCTTAGTATTGCTTCAATGTAACTCCTGTATTTGGGGCTTTTTTTGGTTGTTTTTTTATAAAAGACGTTTGGCAAAGTCCAATATCACTCACAATATACCAAAAGCATAAATATTAGAAATAAAAAATTAAATTATATGAAATACACTATAATATAGCAAGGCTCTTTCTTCTTACTATGTAGAGCCTTTTATTAAAATCTAATACTAACACCAGATTAATGTGACAGCCATGAGTATACAAACCAAGTTACAAAGGAAATAAGCTTTTATTACTTTTCCAAAGATACAACTAGCTTAAAAGTAAGAGAGGGATGATGAAAAATCGCTCGGGGGGGGGAACCAAACCAAAACCAGAGTGTTTCTGGGAAAAAAATATTCAAATTGTTAAGCAGTTAATTGGATTTCCCAGCTTACACTTAATACAACAATCCTCCTTACTCAAAGTCTTTACTTAGGCTGTGTATTTCCCTATGTACAAGAGGATTTAAATAAAACTTTAACATTTGAGATGTTTCAGTTCTTATGATGGAGTTAAGCACTAGTACACAATACCAATACAGGCAATAACCAGGGCCAGTAACAAAAAATAGAACTGGATTAGTCAGATGCCAAAAAAATGCATAACAACACCTTAAAATAGGTTTTGTCCTGCTGGAATTCTCCAGTGCTATGACTTCAAATGCAAACAGATGCAGACCTCCAGCTGGAATCATTCCTCTCAAAACTCATCAGACACCGGAGTGAGTCACTCTTTATCATTCACATTAACGAGAGCAAGTTTTAGTGCCATTAGTGAAGTCGAACATTAAACTTTTTCTAAACCATTGAACAGATGTTCCAGTCTTTATGCTCGCATGACTTTTTTCTTAATTGCCTCTGTTACATCCTACCAGAAACCTGTTGTTCTGGCAACTCCGCACAGGACTAGAACTTCATCCAAAACTTTTCTGATCTCCTTCCACCTCTGCTAACCCTTTTGCCAATGCCCTCGCAGAGAGCAGCAGCAGCTAACACCTGTGCTGCTAACAGAGTGAGTCTCACAGGATGAAGAAGAGACATGGCTACAAAAGTGACAGCAGCAGGAGATGGAAGAACATTTTTCACACATGGGTCTGAGCACCAGGAAAGCACAGTGGTGGGATGGGATGGAGCACTAAGCAGAAGGCGGCCAGACACAATGCCAACTATCCTGTTTACATTTAGTCCCTCAACAGAAATACACTGTCACAGGTTAAGAACAGATGTTCAGAATGAGCTGTAATTAAGCCTTTTTTCTCCTTTACCCCTCCTTGCCCTTAAAGGCCATTCACTGAACAATTTTCTGCCCCACTGGAATCCCATGAGGCTGGGAATGAAGCTAACGGAGTTCTTTATTTTCAGAAGACGTAACTAGAAATGGCTTCCAGCTGAAATATTAGAAATCTTTTCAAGTAAAGTGACTTGATATGACTCATTTGCTAATGTCATAAGCCTGTGGCACAAAACATCTTAAAAAAGATAGTTTTGTCTAACTGCTTATTAAATAGAGTCAATTTTTATAACACTATCTTTTTGTTTTCCTTCTACATCCAAAATAATCTAATTCCTCAACAATTAAGCACTTTGCTTTAATATGCTCCTGCTGATTTAAACAGGAAACAATAGAAGTAAAAGGGTATAATCTTTATTAGGTCAGTGATAGTTTCAATAGGTTGCAGTAAATTAAAAATCTCGTTATATGCAATTAAGCAACTTCATTAATATAATTGCCATTTTCCTCACTCTTTTGGCTCAGTATATGCCAGTAATTATATTGAGATATACACTCATTCATGCACATACATATAATTTCCACCTACAACCTCTACATTATTTGCTGGTAAAAATCAGTAATGTGCTTCTGAAAGCCAGTTAAGAAACCACACCTAAAAAAAATAACTTCCCATCCTGGACAGCACCGTAAGAACCACCTTTCAGCTGTGTAAGCAAAACATATTGGAGCATATATGTGCCATTTTGGCTCATTACTTAATCATTCTCTTAATAAATCAGATCCTATTTGTTTTCCAGCTACAGAGCCTGGACAAGATTCAGAACCTGGACTGAAATCTGAAATGCCATGCCACAGTACAATGCTGCTCCAGTACCAGAGAGAATACTAGTCTGCTCTAAAACTTCATGTTTCCAACTTTGCAGAAGAAGGAGTTATGTTACGAAACTAGTAAAAAAAAAAGTCAGAAAATGTTATGATTGTCTATCTTGCAGAAGGGAAGCAATTTTCAGCCAAGTAATTGGTACATTTTCTTAGTGCATTATGTTTCTCAAAACATGTTACTGTAGGTGGAGATTAGCATCCCTTTTCTTCAAGAGGAAAATTACTTGTCTTCTATAGTGACTGGAGCTGTCATTCCAAGAACTGACAAATGTTAATAATCTCTGGAGGTGTTCTTTACAAACATCTCAAAAATAAATAAATATATTCAGATCAAGGATCCAATGACCAAAGAAAGGTTATAAATAGGAGGAAAATACCACTGTTTGAATATTCAAATGCATCACATATCCATCATTTTCAACATAAGGAAAACTATTTTAAAATAGCTAAATTGGCACACTAACAACTAATATGGAACTTCGGCAGAGAAAGAACACAAATATTATTTATTAACAACAAAAAAGTTTGCTGTATCTCCCATTGTGCAGATAACATCGAAGCGGAAATGAAAATAAACAACAGTTCCATTCCAGCCACCCAATCTAGTAATCTGTGCAGACAAATTAGCAAAACCCATTCATCTGGAATTACACATGTATTTTTCTTTAAATCTTCTTGTTATTCATCATATCCTCACTGCAGTTTTTTGAAACTGTTTCCAGTGCTTGCAACAACAAAACATGAAGCTGCATTGTGTTATCCCACATGCTGAAAGCAGGCCCACGAAGTCCAAACAAACCAATTTGCTCAAATCAATTTATTAAACCACAGTAACTACTCTAATTTGTTTAAACTATGATGCCAATGTCCCATGACACTATGTGTATAGCACACATAAACATTTAAAATTTCAACAATAAAAACTCATCTTGGTTTAAAAAATTTATAGCAATTCACTAACATACATAACATGAAAGGACACCTAAACACTTTTCCTTCTTTTTTGCAAGAACTTGTCTATCATAGAATAAGGTGCTCAACTGAGATTTTGACTGAGAAACTCTCTTACCCTTCCTGTGATACTTCAGAATATCAGCTGCTCTCAGCCACATGACACAGCTCTTAGGGAGGGTCCTGTGCAGGGCCAGGAACTGGACTAGATGATCCTTGTGGGTCCCTTCCAACTCAGCTTATTCTGTGATTAAGATCAGAACAAAGTAGAAAATATTTCTTTTTCCCAAGGTGAGACTTTTGATAGGAGACAAATACCAACATATCAGAAAACCTTAGCTAGAATTACAGCTGTACAGGATGTAGGACCACCTTCAGAGAATCACAACCTGAACAAAAATCAAAACAACTGAAAAAAATTAGCAGTCAATATAGCTCACTAATGTAATATCCAAAAAAAGCAGGAAAAAAGGAACAGACTAGGATACTGTCATTATACTTTCAAAACTTTTCATTTCTCAAGCTCCTGATGTAAACCAAGGATTTAATTTTAATATAAAATTAGTGCCCTATCAGATGAATAACAGAAATATAAATAAATCAGCCTTGCAACTAGTTTAGCCCAGGGCTATAAGTAACTCTTCTAAAATGAAGCACACCACAGAATTCTCAATGCATTTAAAGAATCTCCTTCTTGCAAGAGATGGATCTTCTTCACCCTGCTCACAGTTAGATTTGAGCACGTTACCTTCAAGCACATGATCATCACGTGATGGGCTCTGCCCAACACACAACCCCACATAAATTTATAGGCTCTAAACAATGGGATTTAGAAAGAGTGGATGAAAAATTTGCTGTGGGGAAGAGGGGATGGAAGACTGAAGACCTAATTATTTCAGTCTTATAGAAGAATTAGTACCTCAAATGATAAAGACAAAGTAATACAAACTGAGGGCATGCAAGCAGACAATATTTTTTTTAGGGTCAGACTATACCTGCTTTGTGCAGTAAAACAAGAAATGACAGCTTCACACCAAGAACTGCAAAACACCCCACTACTGCAAGGCAGAGCTTCATGTTTCCTTAGCCCTTCTTCTTCTCCGTTATGAGGTCTGACCTTTACCAGCTGTAGTGCCTGATTTCAGCATTTTCTTTCAGTTACTGTGGAGACAGAGCTGGATTACAACCCCTCGTTCCACAGGTGGAAGGGACACAAGGCAGCCCACTATGGATGAGCTACACCTGCCCCAGCTAAGAAACATTTCTCATGTATCCTCCCACACATAGCCAATCATCTATATCCTGCAAAGTTTGAGAAGCAGAACTATTCAGCACATCATATTTGTAGCAGAAAGGTAGTCATCAAAATTTTCTTCTGCTGATTAGATGTAAAGGAGAACAACTTAGAACATTTAAGCCTCTGAAAGGCTTGAATGAAACACCCATTGTTAGTTTCTTCATTCAGTTTGTTACATGAAAGTTCATATAGTGGAGAAAGGAAGGAAGCTGTGATACCTTGTCACTGAAGGGCCATTATTTTAAAAGTTAAAGTAATTCATGAAAAGAGTAGTATGTATTGTAGAAAATAGTTATGAATAAATACATTCTGCCAGTATATAGGTTATGAGCCTGAGAAAAATACTGTTTCTTCGAAAGACAGAATGTCATACCCATATAGTCAAACCTATTTGATATTTTTTTCCTTTAAGTAGGACTGGGATTATTCATTAGTTGACGGAAGCACTATAGTATGTACACTGACCTTGTGCAATGCTTGTTATTAGCGACTCTCTTGATCATACAACTTCCTTGTTTGCAAATAGGAACGGGTTTTTTTGTGATTAGCCATGGTAAAGTGCCAGTTCAACTTGCACTGGAACAAGGAAGATGTGAGAATAAGCCAAAGTTAAAACTTTCTGATACTAAACAGCAGGTTGCCTGCTCTCTTCAGCATTAGCATTTAAGTTCACTGCAGCTCAACTCATTTTGTATCAGAGGAGATTTATATCAAGCTGTGGGGAGGCATGTCAGCTTCTGGTTCTGTCTTACAGAATTACCATCAAGAACACAGATTATAAGAAGCAAAATATAAAAGCAAAGTTAGGGGAATATTTCATGTGCTACCAAAACTTGCAAAGGTTACTCTGGTGCTAGAAGTATTTTCTAAACACCTTGCTCTTTGAGATACTTCTTGAAAAGGAAGATTCTAATTGAGGTGTATAGCAAACTGCAATTCTATATACACACAAGCCAGTATCAAACTACATAATTTGCTTTGTCTTATTCTGAAGTAAAATTTACTGTTCATTTGTCCTTTTGCTGCCTCATGCTGAGATCCCCAAAGGTGCAGTGCCAACTGCAAACATTCACAAGGACATTTTGACCATGGTATTAGGCTATTCAAATTGAGGGAAAAAGCACCTTGAGGGTGTAACCTGGGTAACTTACATCCTGAAAAAGAAAACCACATTTTCTATCTGGGATACAACTGAAACCCCCAGTTTGGTATTTCCTCTCAGAACATTACTTTCTTAATAGTAGATTTTATGATACACTGTTTCACAAGCAAAAGTATTTTCAATAACAGTGAAATATTTGACTATGCAAATACAGACACATAAGGAAAAAATCTCAAGTTTTCTCTTTGTTCAAATGTTTAGCTGTGAACATGCTTTTTCAAACACAGCACGAATACTTAAAATTTCACTGCATTAAGACAGAACTTCTTTATCGGAAAATTTTTGACATCACCAAGTGAAAAAGAGCCCACATACAAAAATCCCCACTATCACCTCCCTATTGTTCTACAGCCTTCCACTGCTGTTACATCAGCCCAATACTTGTGACAAATTAACTCTACCCTGCAGCCAAGTGAATTTCTATTAGTGACTTCTTATGGAGGAAAGTAAAAACAGGATAGTCAAGGGCTCTGCCCATCAGACAAAGCCAGCTGTCATTCTGGTTAACTTCTACAACAAATGTCCTCAGACCCACAGGAGAGAAAAGAAACACCATTTGGCATTTAAACTTGAGGTGCCAGGATTCATTAAAGCGGAAAACAAGCCTGGATTGATTACTCCGATTTTAAAAGGTCATGAATTGCTAAGGTTTTTTTGTTTCTTTTAATGCATATTTAGTTGTTTTACAAGGCAATTGTTTTAAATTGTAAATTATAACCCTGTATAATGGGTACTGCCTTAATTAGATTTTAACTATATGCTAATCTGAAAGGGGGGGAGATTGTTTCATGCTTTCTCAAGGTCTGCTAATAAAGACTGCATATCTCACAAAAATACTAATTGGGTTTAATATAACTAACTTTTATAACTGAGTATATTCGTGTGGCTTAAGGTACAGAGCTTCTACAAACAATGGCCTTTTTTAAAACATTTAAATTTCATTTGAAAGTACCATTTTTGCTTCCATGGCATGACCAGTGATTCATACCAACCATTTTCCAAGCAGACATGGAGAGAAAAGCAGTGCAGAGAAGGATATAAAATAAGTAAAATACAGTAAAATAAGCAGAACAACTTATAAAGGCTTCATCTGTACTGTGTGGTTTCAAGATACAGCATTAAAATCAAAGTCTAGCTTGGTCTCAAAAGCAAACCAAAGACCTTCTAGAATCAGCAGTATAAAAACTTTTTCACCTTCAACATTTCACTCAGACTTTGCCCATGGACACATACAAACTCATAACTGTCTTTTTTTCTTTTACAGATTGTACTGATTATTTCATTTTTAATCCTAACAAATTTTCCCCAGTGATGACCAAAGAAAAGATAGCAAGCTTATCAGTACAATCAGCAGTAAAATAGCTGCAGTGCCATTTTAACTCATGACCTCATCTTTGAAAAAAATTCTTTTTCAAACGCATTTCTTCTTAAAGAAAATAAACATTCTTCAGGCAGTAATGTCAAATTTAAGTAACCGGAAATAGAGACGGAATAAGGCCAGCACATCTGATGTATCCATAAGATTAGGAGATTAATAACATCTAAACCAGCCTCACCCTTGACTGTCAGATGTGGGGTGGCAGATCCCAACACCAGAGGAGTATTCAGTCAGAAGGGAGCAGAGGACAGCTGCACAGCTAATACACTCCAATACCCAGTCCCAGTGCAGCAATCAGCTGATGTACAGCCACCACTGAAAACTGCTCTAATTTGGTGGTTATCACCTATCTTACTAATATCTTGGTAACAGGAAGAAACATAAATATGTGCCTAAATATGCTGTACACATCACACAAAAGTTGAAGGCAAATCTTACTTCCTTTACATCAACTACTCCAATAGAAAAATGGTATGGAAGCAGTTCTGTTGAACCTGACCTTCACAGCTGCATCACTGTCTGCAACCACTGACCTAAATTACAGCATACAGACTGTTCCACTCCTTCCCATATCTCAGTTTTCCATGCACAGCCACCAAATTTCATCTTTGGAGTTTTGATTAATACAAGTATTGTCACATGGATTAAAATGTATTTAGGGAGATTAGCTTAGACTTAACTGTTTCAGAAAGGCTCTGTGTTACAGCACGGTTTACAACTGCTTTACAGGTAAAGCTGTCCCTACGCTGAGTATACAGAACCTATGAATAATCACTAGTACATTCTCACATCTCTGAAACAGCTGAAGACCAAAAATCTAATAAGAAGCCAGAATAATACCCATACACTCTCCCCCATTATGCACCTCTTCAGAAGTTCTCTTCTGCAACAAAGTGCATCTTAAGTTACTTCTAGAGATTATATGTTCACAAGTTCAGAAAGGGATTCATCAAAATGCTCAAATAATCACAATGTGCTTTAAAATCTGAGCAAAGCTGCACAGGAATACCCAACAATGCAATGAGATGTGGGAAGCAAATTAATTTTAATTGGCCAAAGATGCCCACCTGGAGCTGCTAGTCATTTCTACATTTACACTGGAACTTCAAAGAGCACCACAGTGAAAATTACATTCCTCTTGAAGATGCCCACCTAACATCCATCTTAAAAAAAACTTACTTTCTGTCCTGAGAAGCATTTCAGACACTATAACCATGATTTCTGTTACGGCTTTTGTTTTGTTGATTGGGGTTTTTTTGTTGTTTTTAGCTTGAAAGGCACTTTACCCTTACTAAAGCAAATCACTCCTTTCCATAGTGCACTGTCAATGACAGTCCTGCATACTAAAATGGTACTAAGTCTTCACAATGAGATTTTCTGTTGGTGCCCAGAAACACATCTGCATGAAAGATTTTATTCAGACCTAGGTTTTTACACTAAAATAATAATGTTCATATTCCCTCTCCCTCACAGATGCTGCTGATTACAGGCTCAAGATGAAACATTAGCAGAGGCTGGTTCGGAAACACAGACCTTAAATATTACCCTTTTATTTAACTGTTTACCTTCTGATCTGACTCTTGGCATCTCCAGTTTATGATCAACAAACCTTTCCAAAAGCTTTCATATTTTAATTACAGACACAGGCAGAAATATTTCAACAGAACATAGGAAAAAAGACCTTCGCCGTCATCATGGCACTGGCAGTCTCTGAAACCCTGCCTGCCTACTTCACCCAGCGATAGGCAGAGTGCTGTTGGATGGGAATTTACCATGCCCTCTGGTGATAATAGCTAGAATTTCCCAAGGTTAGACACACACCTGTGCCCAAAGTCACCCCGTGCAACACTGCTGTGCTTTCTGCACGCAGCTGTGTGCCTGTGGAGCACTTCAGTGTGCAGGACAGACTGATTTCTGAAGCTCTTACCTAGCAATGATGCAAGCACATACTCAGCTTTTAGGAATGAAAGACCCTAGAGAGACCCTTAAACCCTAGAGTTTAAGTGCACCATCCACACACATTTTGGAAAAAGGCATTTGTTTAATGCATATGCCTGTCTTTAAACATAACCTCTGGGCACCAGTGTTACATTAACAGTGTCCACCATCAGTCGGGATGAAAGAGTAAACAGGACTGATAAACAATTAGCAATTTCTTTCTGATTAATTCAACAAAAGCATTCCTGTTGGAAGGGAGCTCTGGAAGCCATCTGGTCCAACCCCCTACTCAAAGCAAGGCCAACTACAGCAGGTTGCTCAGTGCTGCATCCAATCAGGTTTTGAATATCTCCAAGGACAAAGATGCCACAAACTCCCTGGGCAGCCTGGTCCAGTACTCAGCCACACTAGAAAGAATAAATCTACTGCATTCAAACAGATTTTCCTGTACTTCAGTTAGTGCCCATTGCTTCTCATCCTGTCACTGGGCACAGTGAGAAGAGCCTGGCTTCATCTTCTTTATTCACCTGCCCATCAGGTCCTTACAAACACGGATGAGATCCCCCTGAGCTTCCCTTCTCTAGGCTGAACACTCCCAGGCTCTCATTGTATGTCAAGACCTTTGATCCTCTCCACGATGCTTTGCAGGACACACTTCACTCTCTTGTAGTGAGACAGACAGCAGTAGACACAATCCTCCTGCTGTGCCTCACCAGGGCTGAACAGAGGGGAGCAGCATAAGTGAGCATGTAATTTAAACTAGATTCAGTGTTGCACACACCCTTCCCACACAGCTGAGAAGGAATAACCAGTCTAAAAGAGAGAGCAATCCTTTCTCATACTTCTGAACTACAGAACTCGAATTTGTACTTCAAAATGTTGTCAATTTATTAAATTCACGCTGCAGTGAAAGTAAAACCACTTTCATCCTGAGATGTAAATCTGAATTAGCAAAATCATTGGGCTTGTTATATAACCTGTAAAGTAAAATACAATCACAACTGTCCTTTCACTTGCCCAAGCTTATCATGCTGATGCCAAAAGCGGTACGTGTGGAAAAGTGTATTTCTACAGTATCAGAGGATTACAAAAGGAAATAAAATCATAATTCATATAAAACAAATATGACCTCCAGCCTTCAGAACTGCCAATACAATAGCACCAAATTTACCCTTCCCTTCTCTTACTAATAGCTAACCTAATGGCTAATAGTAATAGTAGCTAATGAGAAATCTACAAGACTCCATTTTTACATCGTATGTACATAAATTACACACACATCCATACACGATTCTGAAAAAAGACCCAGTTCATCTTTGATCAACTTCTGAGTAAGCACAGGAGTAAATATAGCTTAAGTTTGAAACTTCCTGTGGTGACTCATTTGTTTTTGCCATGTATCTTGTGCAATGGGATCTATACATTAGGGCAACGAAACAGCCTTCCTCTATGTGGACAGAACCCAGCGTGCTGTCAAGGCTACTGAAACATGAGCAGAAACAAAAAGACTAAAACCAGCTTTTGAATGCAAGATATTGTGCATGTAACTTAGAATACAGAACTCCTGCCTTTTTGTTTTTGGAAGCTGGACTCCACCTTACCAGATCACACAGTTCAACTCTTTGTACCACAAATTTATATCAGACCCTGCATTACAAAAATAACTGAGGTAAAGGGCATTTTTAAAAGAGCACCAGGGTAGTTATTAGAACAAACCCACTTGCACCTTAACATGAATATAGGTTCAGTCTGGCTTTTTAAAAAAAAGCTGGACTTCTCCCTCCATGTAACTTTTTAATTCCTAATGCTCAGTATTTTAAAACAGGACTGAAAAAAACAAAGGCAGAACACATCCAGTTTTTATACTACAAGGGAAAACCCTTTTAAAGCAATGTGGTCCCATTTTGTGATTCAAAATCAATACCTTCAGGACTGTATATAACACCATAGGAATGGATGCCTAGAACATCCCTGACAAGAAATGCTGGAGTGACATGTATTATCCTACCCAGGAGACAATCTGCTAAATGTCCATCTGGTTAACATCAAGTAGTTGCCCTTTTCAGGATTAAAACTTTTTCTTTGTCATCTGTGACTATACACCTGTCTGTATAGATAGATACCTCTCAGCAAAGGTTTACAACTACAGCAGTAGGCAAGTGCAAGCTCAGTCTGTCCATGCTTTGGGAAGACATTTCTTCATGGGATACCATCAGTTTGCACACAGCGTTGTACATCATACATGCCTCAACCCCATACCCATTCTGGCTTATTTCTGGCTCCAACTGTGCACCAGGCACCTCAGTGCCACAAAACTGTTTTGGTAGCTATTGTCATGTTTTAGGTGTTTTACTCAAATTTTTGCTTTCTTTAGATTTTTTCAGATATAGTTATGAAATACCAGTTAGTCAAAAATCCCATTTTTCTAGCAGTTATTCATGAAGTTGGAGTTGAAATTAAAAAATACCCATATGAGCCTCCTTTAACAGCTCTTAAAATCCCTGTGTTAAGTTCTTCAGGTTCAGTAGAAGGTTGTAATTATAAAGTAAGCAGGAGAAATTATTTCAAGTTAAGGTAAAACTCTCCCAGTGAAGTTCTGCCAAAGCAGAAGGTATTTTCAGGTCCAATCCCCCCAGTCCCCTGCCGCCAGTTTCTGGTACTCAGGTCCATGAACCTGTATGGAACTGAGAGTTCAGTTCAGTGACAAACGGAAGTGTTTTGAAAAGTGATTAATTCCTCAACAGTCATTAAGTACTCCAAAGCAGTTACTCCATAGACAACAGACTCTCACCAGAATAACACTATTTTTAATATACACACTGCTGATATTCTTCTTTGTGTTATAAGATCTTTGGGTATGAATTTGAATTTGACTTCTCCCTGCTTTACAGAAAGAACACAAATGATGTCAAATCTCTTTTTGTTCAGGTATAAAACCTGCTGCTAGAGACTGGCTAGAACACTGAAGTTTGAAGGCACAGCCTTATTAAATATTAATATTCTGCTGGATTTTTATATTCCATTTCAATATATTTGTGGCCAATAATCATCCATTTTCTCTCACTTGCAGAAGCCAAGCAGGTGTGCAGGTAGCTGGTTACCAAGACAACATACTGGCAAGGGATTAGAGCAGACACTTGTATGTGTATAACTCTGAATAATGCAAACACTGTTAAGTGATACATTTTTCATTATTCGAATATCACATGATGTTTTATGCCATTTAATATTTTTTTGCCTGTTGAACATGCTCCTTTTAAGAACCCAATTCAAACCTCACACGCAAATGTAATTATAGTTTCATTATAACAATGAAAATACCACTTTACGCATTTCTTCCGTGAGCTCAATAAGTAGTTATACAAACATCTGTTCCATTTCCTACACCTCACATTTAGAAGAGCTAAGCACCAAGACACAGACATTTATAAAAACAAAAGTAAGACGAAGAAATTAATCAGAACTTTATCAGATATATAAGCACTTCACCAAGAAGGCTGGGTACTTTGACAAGGCATGTCTTTGCATTAATTCTCGCCTCATTGCTCTAGAGACAGACACCAGTCCTTTAGTAATGTCTTAAATTTTGTTTTGTTAAACTGTGGAAAGCACTGCAGAACACTTTAAAGTGTTGTATCAACAAACTATGAATTACAGTGTTAAGCAAGAACCTTTAATAAAAGAAATGAGAACAGGTAAATAGAAACCACATTTTAAAATGTCTTTCCGTTCTTAGAGACAATTTGAAATGCACCTCTTCAAAACAAAACCTTCACAGAGATTTGAATACATACCACCACATCCTAATTTTAATGCTTCATTTTTATTTTACACATACTGCCAGAGGACAGTAAACCTCTGTCTTTCTTCATACTTCTCACAGTAATAGCACATTTCAGCTGCACCAAAATATGTTGAGAAAAGCACAAAATAATGAGAAATGGCACTTTTTTGATCCACTACATACAAGATCAAACAGCTGCATTTTATAATTCCGCAAACCTCAATCCCCACTTTACCCATGACAATTGTCCATAATATGAGAGGGAGAAATGCTGAAGCTTCCTCATGTAGATGGAAAATGTTAAGTGCTACTGTCATTCTGTTTTCAGCAACATGAAGGAGAAAGAGATACAAGTACATGGTCCTTCCAACAGGTATTTCTAGGACTGAAAGTAGGAGCAAAAGGTTCAAGTGCCTCTACTTTAAATTCGTAGATTTCAGAATGAGGAAGATAAAACCTGATGTATTTTGATGGATACACCTGGGCTTTTCAAAGGCAAAGAAGAACAGAAAATACAAGTTCATGTGCTTTCCATTCTCCTTCTATACTGTAACTACTTCCTGCTATCAGCAAACTGCCTACCCTCGCCCAAAAGTGTAGCAACATTTATTGTGCCTCAACAAACATTTTCAGGTATGTTTCAAAATCAGATCTCCACAAAATACTTAAAATTACTTGGGTTTTATCTCATTTCAAACTTTTCACTGAGCTCAGAAGACATAGAGGCACCTGGTGGGTATTATAAGCACTTCTAATAGTTGAAACTTTCCTCCTCTGAAATACCTAGTGGCTAGATAATTCACCTGTCCTGGTGCCTCCAAAAGTCCGGCTAAAAACCAAGATGCTTTTGGAAAATCTGCACACCCAGGATGTAAGCGTGGGAATTAAGGGTAGAACCTCAATAGCTGAGTACTTAAAAACAGGCTTAGGCTGCTGAAGTCTGTGGAGGTGAAAAAAGTGTTTATGTGTTTCTCAGTACTGTGGCTTTAGGGCTTTCAATATCACAAAGTCAACAAAAATTAGACTCCCTGAGCTTTGACATGCCTTAGCTTGAAAAAACCTTACTCTAGATCTTCACAGATGAAAGATGCAAACCCTGGAAACACTTCAGCGCAGGTGACTGATCACTGGAAAAATCCCATTCAGTTCAACAAAGCAACTTGCAAGGCCAAAATGATGCTTTTAATTAACTATTTCCAGGATTCGCATTTTTAATTTTGCTGCAGACTGCTCAGAAAAGATGAGAGACTCAACCTGTCAGCTGCTTAATTAGACTGGGTTTCAATTCTCAGACTAGCTTCCTCCAAAGAAACTGCCATCTGTTTCATGTTGCAAACTCCCCTAAATGTCCCACACGGCTTGATACTGAATTCTAGGGAAATATGTCTTAAAATCAAAGATCAAACCATGCAAAGAGACTCTTGTAGGGTTAATGCCTCCACAAGCTCACTGAAGCCAGTGAGACTTTATAATGGAATTAATTTTTTTCACCCCGAAGTCCTTCCCTGCCTAGCCACTGGACTAACTACCCAGTAAGGAAGGAAGATAAGAGATAATACAGATAATCAGAATTCCAGATAAAACAAAATTTATTGAAATTAAAAATGCTACAAGTCTATTTCATAGTGTAATTTTTAAAGACTCAACTAGTTCTGTGCTCCTATTCTTTTTCACAGAATATTCGTGCCTAACGTGCAAAACAGTGAGTATAATACACAGCTAAAGTTTCTTGTCATTAGAAGGTAGACCAGTATGTACCTCTTGACCCACCACAAGCATAAAGTGCTGGAGAAACCTCAGCAAACAGCCAAATGCCCACCTAGCTGCTTGCTCACTCCTGTTCAGCAGGAAAGGGGGAGAAAATAGGCTGACAAAGCTTGTGGGGGGAGATGAAGGCAGAGATATTGCTTACCAATTACCTTCACAGGCAAGACAGATTTGACAGATGAAAACTCCTTCAATTTACTGTCAAGAGAAACACAGACAAACATTAAAGCAACATCCTTCCTCCTTTCCCTTCCAGACTCGATTTCACTCCTCACACTCCTCCACCCTCCAACCCCTGAGCAGCACATGGGAAACAGGGACATTACAGTCAGTACACAGTGGTTCCTCTCTACTACCCCCTTCCCTCTCGCTCTTCTCCCTTGCTCCAGCAGGGCCTCTTCCCAAAGGCTGCTGTTCTTAAGGAAAAAATTTGTCTGCAGCGTGGGCTCCTCCTCAGGCTACAGTACCTGCCAAGGTACCATGAAGCATCTTTTCCTTCCCCTCCTCCTTCTTCTTCTCTGACCTCTGTTCGCGTTGTTTGTCACACTTTTCCCCCCCCTCCTTTTCCTGTCCAGCACTTTTTGCCCCCTTTTAGTTTTTTACAGAGGTGCAACACTCATGGCTGATGGGCTCTACTGTGTCCTGTGGGGGGTCCACTGGAGCTGGCCATGTCCAGCTTGGGGCAGCCTCTGGGCCCTTCTCACAGAGGCCACCACTGCCGCTCACCACCCTCAAAACGCTCCAGGGATACCAAGTGCAGTAATAAACACCTAGAAGTTCTTGGAAAGAGATAGAGGTTGAACAGTACATCAAAGTCTCAAATCTCAGCCAGAAATCAAACACCGTGGCATCACCCACAAGGAATTACGGATTAGAGCGAGGAAAGAGAGGAAAACAACCCTTGTGATACAACATAAAGCTCCGGGGATGCTAAGGAACAGCGGAAGAGAATTACCTCTCTTGAAATAGGACCATAAAGCAAGTCACTTCATTTTAGCTCTTAGGGATGGGGGAGATAGTTTACTGAACTTAAAACCTGGTCATCTTCACAATATAACCACAATTTCTCAACGGCGTTTACAGCAGCAGCACTGCAAAAGACCAAGCAGCGCTGACCTCAGTAGCAGCACAGAACTGTTTGTGCTGGAGAGATCACAGGCCTGTGAATAATTACCCACTCTGCTCCAGCCTCTTCAGAGCCATTGCTTTATGAGATTTTGTGATTCTTAACCTTTATTTTATTGTGCTCGTATCATGATCAATTATATAGGTTTAAGGCTGGTGCATTTGCCCAAGTGTTTCTCATTTCACCTCTGCTGTTGTCAAACTTTGGTCTCTAAGATTTCTTCATTAAATGGCATACGGTTGTATCAATAACCACTACATTTGCCTACAGCATTTCCCTTGCTGAAGGGGGCTCTCTTACATCCCTTCAAAGAGGGGCTTTCAAAGATGTAACATAAACATGACTCTGTTCAATTTAATTACAATGGAAAGACATATTCCCTGTGGTCTCTGGCAATCCAAACATTACAGAGCAGAGACTTCAACTAAGAGATAATCTCATTTTAAAAAATTGTTGGCAAACAGTTTTAGTTTAAGCTTCCGTAAGACTCCAGTATGCTACATTTTATTTTTATTGAAGTTATGTATGTTATCTATTTAAGAATCTAGTTCCTCATTTTTAATAATAAACTTAAAGCATGTAAACTAATAGCTTTAAAACATTCAATATCATCAACAGCCACCCTATTAGTCATTATCACACACACATAGCTGCTTGTACAAACTGTGATGGCCTCCAGTAAACAAACTGGAAGAGAAATTAAATTTTCACACTAATATAAATACAACTCAGCAACTTCTCTTTCATAAATGATACTGTTTATATATCAAAGTGATATTTTTCAGGCAAAAGAAATTATAATATCCAATAGTACCCTCTTGCCATATGTTTTGGGTGGGGTGTTTTTTTTTTTAAATCAAAGCACTGCTGTAATTTGATCGTCTAATTTATTACCATAGCCTGAAACTTCTGAACTGCAAAACACTAAGTTCTGCATCCTGCTGTTGATTCTTCTTTAATGAAAGAGAGCAAACATTGGTGTTCATCCTCTCCAGCCTTTCAAATACCTTTTACATAATCAACCTCAGAGTTCTATTGATTCCTGTAAAGTTAAACTGCAGGATTTCTGATAAGGTTTTTTATCAAATCCAGTGCCACTCCAGAAACTGAGCATTAGCAGTGTTTACAAAAGTGCTGCACAATTTCCTCCGACTAACAGGGGAAAAAAAATAAGCCAGCTATAAAGACTATAAAATCTAGTTTTCTTCCATGCTTTTGGTGTCTGAAATTGGAAGAACTGCAGTTGCTTCAAATCTCTTTCTTCACAGCAAGAGACAGTTACAGGCACCTCTAAAGGTAACATTTTCAACTGAGAGCTCTTACAGGGATTGTTTTTCCTGGACATCCATTTCTGTCAATGTATACCATGAGGATGATGAGTGCTATAGCACTCACCGTGACAATTTCTCATCATGTTTCCCTAACACATCTTGCCTAATCATCCAGAGGAACAGCTAATTTATTTTATAGTTTTGGCTAAGAAGAGTGGCCAAAATGTAGTCCACTTGAAACTGAGGCAGTATGGACATAAGAAAACAAATGTAAAAACTTAGTAAGGATGTCAACTCATGTCTACAGGAGTATGGTATGACTCCAGTGTGCATACACGCTGAGACTGTGTTTTGATACTCAAATGGAAAACAAGTAAATGCATTCTTTCTGCATCCACAGTTATCTACTCTTCATGCTCACATTCAGCACAGATTTAAAACTTCCCAACACCTTACAAAAATGTCCAGTTGCAGAGCAGAACAATGGAAGACAGAAATCTGGTGAGGAACAAAAAGGTTCAGGGATCAAGGGCACTGCCACATGGGCATGGAGGACCTGAAATAGCAGGGAGCTAGTTAGATTTGCTTTCTGTGATGATTCTGAATATAGAAAGACATCTAGGATTGCATCTATGGTGAAAAAAAGGAAAAATCTTATTTAGTCCTGCTGGGTCCCAGTAAGCAAACAGCAGAATGCTTGAAGCCTAGCTAGAATTTTTATAATAACATCACGGTACAGACACACATCATAAAACATTTATTCCTTTCCCAAATACTGAGTAAACAGATAGCTAAAAACATGTCGCTTAAAGCTCTGGCTATAGGCTCCCCCTTCCTGCCAGAACATAATGTCACCTTAAAAAATGCCATCATACAAACACATACACCAGCCTTGGTAAGGGGAGACAGCCACCTACTGCAGTCCCAGCTAATCCACCCTACCTTTGCGTTACAGTGTCTGCAGTTTGTCCTGGGAGCGCTGCTTTCCCCAGCTGGTTACTTTGGGAATTTTAAAAAAACTTGAGATTACGATAGCAGGGTACCAAACTACCAAACCTTTATGGAAAAAACCTGTGGCTTTCTGAGCAAAAATTCCAAGGCACATGAAGTCAGTTCAGGTTCACAGCCACTTGTCTCCTGCCCTGATTTAGTCCTAACAGGTTGGTTCTGATGGACACCAGTGGATCTGCACTGAATACTTTAGCACTCCAATTCTGGTAAGACTGGCTAACTTGGCATTAACATAGCATGAAAATCTGGATTCATTCCAAGTCTAGTGCTCCAACCTGATAAACACCCTGGAAGGCCAAGCTGCATTTTGTGGAGCCAGCCTGGCCCTCTCGGGACTCACATGGTCAGGCAATGTCCAGAAGCAGCAGTACTACTGAGATGACTCCAGAACAGCTTAGTTCAGTCTGAATCTCACAGTACTGGTGCTACCAAACCCTGCCAGAACTGAGCAGGTTCTTCACAAGGCCAGCTCTGCTTATAGTCTTTTGTTGTCTGATCACACTCTGACAGCTGGAACTCAACTGTATCCCTGCACCAGGACTAAAGATGTGGACATCTTCCTCCACCCCTCAGCACTATCTCCTCAGGTCACAAACTGCTTCAGCTTCCAGAGTGCTACAGTTTGTCAGGTGGAGGGTTCACAGTGAGTGCATCTTACTAAACGTGGCAGCAGACACGGACCTTTGAGTAAAGCTAGCAATGGCAGCATACCACATACAATTTTATATGTGCCCTTTTAAGCAAGGTGCCCTGATTTAATTTCTCTGCTTCCACAGAAGCATTAGATGAAACCTAAAAATACCTCCCTGCTGCTTTGCAGTTTCAATTTGTTTTCAGAATATAACAAAGAGTCTATGAATTGTCCACACAGAATTAGAATGGTGCAGTTTAGATTAATTCAAAACTCACTGTATAGTTACGTCCTTGGCATGGAGCAATCAGAGCTGGTTAAAATTTTTCAAAACCCACACTGCTTCTGCACCCACTCCAAGACTGGGTCACTCTTTATTGTGTGAACTGTCTTCAGAAAGAAAAAGCTGACACTGAAAGTCTGCAAAGCCACTAATTGCTAGACTTCTTAAAAAAACCCAGAAAGAGACATCAATGCATTTAAATTCTTCCCCCCAAAAACACTGTAAAACTCTGGGGCTTATTTTGTGATCTGCACCACTGGCAATGGAATTGCTGTAGAATATTTCAGAAATATTGAGCCTCTTCTTCAGTATGTTAGAGAAAGCCCAGTACTAAAAAGTCTCTAGGTTCAGATTAATTAGATGCTCTACCTGCAATGTGTAGTACTTTTTACAGACATACATGCTTTCATTGTCTTCTCTTTTTTATTTGAAAGACAACCCACACCATCCTTCTGCTCTCCCACAATCATTTTCTTTACTTCCACAAAGTCACTAAAAAAGCAGAGACGCTTCATGACGTGTGTGCAGTGATGCTGAATTTCTTGAAGGAAGCAGTGACAGAGCTATTATACCAGCTTTTACCCCAAGGGAAGAAAGCCTGGTCAGAGAAGGGTCCAGCACAAGACAACTTCAAGGAGAAACAGTAAGAGAGATCTCACACACGGAAAAGGGTAACTGCTAAATGTGTTCTGCTGTCCTAAAACTCACAGCACGTGTCCTCAGAGTTCATGAGGCAGATAACAGATAACAGCAGTGTTGCTGAAGATGAACCAGACAGACTGCAAAGAGAATACAGATAATGAGTCAGTCCTTCAGCCACATTTTAATTACAAAAAGAAACAAACAAACAAAAAAAAATCACCAAAAAAACCCCAGAAACCCGCAACAAAGAAATGACCACAGTAAGCACATGAAAGAAGTATGAAACTCTTCACTGGAGTAGGGTAGACTTCATGTGAAATGTACACACAGCTCCCAAAAGAAATTACTATCGCCACTCATTTCCAAAAAAACCCAAACTGATGCTGAACAGTGGAGCAGACACATGACAGCTAATAAGAATGAGTTCTCAGGGATAGAAATTACTGAGATAGAAGCAAAGTCCAAAGAGCTTATTGCTGTCAAGTCTGGGTGGCAGAACAATCTTAATCACAGAGCACCGAAAGAACTGGTACATGAAATTTTAAGTCTGATAGCACAGATATTAAATAAATCCATCAAATGAGGTAGTACCACATGACTGAAGAAAGCCAAATATGGTGCCTATACTTGGGAGGAAAGAGGGGAAAAAGTCATTTTGGTAGCACAGACACATCAGTCATCTACAGATAGCACACAAATCTTGAAAAAAGAATGGAAAACAAAAGCAGATCAAATGCATTACAGAAGACTGATCGTGGCACACTAGTCCAAAATGTCTCTATTTTATTCCCACAAAAAATGTGAATGCAATCTCTTTGGATTTTAATAAATCATTTGCAAACTACTACATAGGCTAAACTGGAAAAAGTGGGAATAGTCAGCAAAAGTATAAGATGTATAAATCAGATAAACTACTTAAAGGATAAAAAAGAGCAAGGGGAAATTACCAGGCAGAATGCTCATTATTAAGGAAGTTCCTTCAAAATGGTCTTTAAGGACAGAGTTGAGCAACAGAAGGGAAGAAAAGCATGACAATGAACCCAAAACAAGGTTTAGCAGTGCAAGATGCAGTGCCTGTAGGAACTGTGAGTGCAGGATGATTCCACACTATGTGTGGTTCCATCATGAGAACAGGAAAGTGTAGCCAAGGGAAGTGATGTTGAACTGTTTTGGAGAAGGGCCGTGAGGTTGGCCGGAGGCTTGAGGTGAATCACACTATGCTGAGCCTTCTAAAGAAGACCACAAGTTTTCTGCAGCAGACTTAGGTCTTCAACCTCCAGAAATCTAGGTTCCATAAAACAATCCCAAAAACTAGAATACTCAAATTGAATCTGGTCACCTGGTACTGACCTTTACACTGTGGCAATTGTGTTGCTAACAGTCTGTCAACGAGGAAGCTCAAAGGTATGTCAGGTGTGTCTATAGAGGCATGCCTGCAGCAACAACTCTAATGTAAACGTGCTCATAAGGTAAAAGCCATGCCTTTTCACGTAAAAAACACTGTGATTTGTCTAAGCCAAAATGGAAAACAAAAAACAATCCTTCAAACCAGAGGACAATGAGGAATGCATGGCCATTTGCTAATATGGGAACAAATAAATTTAAATTCAAAATGACAGGGACCTGACTGCTAAAGGATTTGGTTCTAGAGCAGCTTTTCAGTAAAAGGAACCCTGGGGCATTGTTTGACTGATGTGAGGATGAAGCCAAGCTGTTTCTGAGGACAATCTTCACCTGCAGAGGACTGTATGCTGCACCTGTTCAGTGTCAGCAGAGACTGAACCTGATGATGGGGTAGCACTGCCCACCAACTTCAACACCAAACCAAGCCACACCCGACCAAGCCATCCCACTCTTGCCTCTTTTCTCCTCTGCTTGAGTGTGTCGCTTACCTGCTGTGTCTTTCTCCATTCAGATGGCAAGCCCTCCAGGACTGTGACTGTGACTTCTTAGGTACACATATGGTTCCTGACAGGAGCCCCAGTGAAGCCTCAAGGCTTTACCAGACATGGTTTGAAATGATGCAGCCGTGGATAAAGCAGTGAGGCTTAGCAGGTGGGCAGGATCCATGAGGACAGTCTGTGAAACCGTTGTCTAGCACAGCAGTGCAAGGGGAATTTAAAGCTGTTAGAAGTGTTGAGCTGTTAGATCACACAATTTGTATTTGCTGGCTCCTGTATGGAACGGGTAAAATTCACACTACCAACTCAATCACATAAAATATTAATCAAAGAATTAATATTTGAAGACATAAGAAAAAAAAAACCTCAAGACAATTCCTATTTTGAATAACTTTCATCCTATTTAAATCATGTCTCAGGTTTACATCTACTAATAACAACATGTTTTCCCAAAACAATGCAAGAATGGCGTAAATATATATAAAATCAAAGCTCAAATGAGGTACACATGAACATTTTACAAGACAAACAGTGTAAATACTGTCTCAATCTCAGTGCCAACAGACACTAATCTCTGCATGACAGAACTCAAAAATGCAAATGTGGTAGCAGTGCTTGTGTTATGCAGACCAGCAGAAATCAATGTGCAAAACCTGGTACACAAGCCCTGCTCCAAAGGCAGACTTTAGGCTCTCACAGGGATCCTTTTCTCATGCTTGTGGAACTCTTTATAGAAACCAGGGAAGGATAAGAGTTGAGGACCTGAAAAGAGGTTCAGAGGCATCTCTGAGCAACCACAGCATCTTCCAGTAGAACTCCTATCTTCCAAGGCAACTTCCCTCCTTTCCCACCCTGAGTCACCACGGCCCATGTCCAAATCCCTCCTGCCACCTTCCTTCCCCCTCTTTCCACCTCCTGACACAGCCTGGCTTGTATTTCATCTGCATTTAAATAACCTGCTGGTCACTAGGTACTTTGGAAACAGAAGCTCCTTTTCCATTTCAGGATGCAGTTTAACCTTAACTGCAGCAACAAGGAACTGCTTAGGGAGGTCTGTTCAAACACAAAATAACCCTGGGCTGCAGCATTCTTGCTTGCTCAGCGAGGATGGGACATCCACTGCTTAATTGCACAGAGATGACAGGTAAGCTTTCAGAATTTTATTACTGACACATATTTTTCAGAGACTTCTAAACTTGGCAAAAATTAAGTAAAAGCAGCAGAGCATTTTCCTCTAAAAATGCAGACCTCTGCCAAACCTACCCTGCAAAGCCCATGACAGAAGGGGCTTTTGCAAGTGACAAAACAATACATGTTTTCCCATGCATTCATTTTTAAAAATAACCCCAAAAATTTTGGTGAGACATCAAATAAAAAGGCAGATGGCAAGAAAAATTTCAACACTGATATTTAGGAGTTTACTACAGCTTACCGGGACAGAGCTCACAGGCATGACAGAAAAAAGAGTATTCCCATCTTACAGTTCAATAAGCCAAATGGTTTTGATGCCCTGAGTCCCATATCAAACTCACTCCAAAAAACTGACTACATGTAGAGCAAAAGGTGTTTACTCTAGCAGGAACATCACAGAACATTTCAGATTAAGAAAACTTCACAAAGCATGCTTTCTTTTTAATTTTGGAAAAGATTCAATAAACCCAAGGAGGGTTATCTGGTACAGATGAAATTGGGATGAAATTTTAGGCCAGAAAAAAAAACATAATCAGCACTGAGAACTACTTTCAATTTTATGGAAACCACAAACAGAAGGCTTAGAGAAGAGAAATACCAGCTCAATCAGCTCCAGTGGGAGCCACAGTCAGCAAAAATGCTAACTCCATTGTATTAAGCGGGGAAAAAAAAGATAAAAAAAAAGGCACCTTGACTAAGATGTAAACATTGTGTTCAAAAAAACTAACAGTATAATCCAGCCTCGTAAGCAGCAGACTGGTTCTTTCTGTACACTTGAAATCACAGTAGCATGCTGAAAACATGGCTTTGACCAAACTGCAGCGCTGCAAAGCCTCTACAGTAGAGAACGACCAAGGCTGGCCAACGCATATTGTGCTAAAATTCCATTTATGAAGGGGCAAATTTCTCTCATTTGACGAGGCTTAGGCAGTGTAACAGTAAACGTAATGACAAGTAGCCTATGCAAGTGCTTCCATTTTTGATGGCAAGGCTAGAGGTGAAGCAGCACTAGAGGAAACAGCTTAACAAGCCCTAACGATGACAGCAGCACCCGCACTGTACAGAAGATGGAACCAGGAAAGTCTTTATTGCTGCTGGTGATTGCACAGCAAGAAGATCTTGCCCACAATATATCAAGTTAGCCAAAACCAGCCTCCCTCCCAAACTAATGTCATGTAGCTGAGAAACAGACCATGCAGTCTGACAGTGCTCCTCCAGTAAATTCTGAGCCTAGCATGAGTTCAACCACCTAGAGCACAGGGCTCAAAGAATTCATGGAGGCAGAGCTGCAGTACTGCTCAGTGATTTCAGGGATGCATGAGGAGGCTGCAAGTAATGGAGAGCAGCCAGAGGAAAATGAGAGGTACTCAAGTATTAGGGCAGCTGGAGAATGGTGGATGATGGGCATCAACTTCAGTGAATAGGTGGAGAAAACACTGTAGGACACCACACTTCATTGACTCAAATATTCACAAATTATTGTTTCTTCAGTTTTTGTGGTTATGTCCCATCCATAATCCAAACTTGCTGTGGTGCAGGGTGCAGAGAGGGGGAAGGACGAAATATAACATTCCTTCTGTATCCCACTCCACATGCCTCTGCATCCAGGCTCTGCTGCTCACGCATGCAGCCTTTCCCACCTTCACTTCTCTCCATGTTGTAGTTTATGTAGTTTTATATGGGTGTGAGAAAAACAAGGCTGCTGGAGCACACAGGTGGGACTCTCACATCTAATAACTTCTCAAATATTACTGCAAATCCCTTGCCATTCTCTCCAGACACATCTTACTCCACTTACTATTTCATTTCCTGTTTGTTCCATTGTAAGTTTCCTTTTATTTAATTTCATGAAGCTTGGCAGAATAACATCAAGCAATTAAAACGAGGCACATATAGCACTCACAAAAATACTGCAGAAGTCTCCAATGTTCTCTACATTGTTTGAATTAATTCACATTTCACATATACTGGCCTACGATGCCTCTTTCACTCTGCACTTCACTCCCATTAGCAGATATTATAGTTAAGTTATATAATTGAATCATTATTCATCAGTAAAACATCTACTTACCCACCGGTTTTATACCTTTGATGTCTCTCATGGTAGACCCAGCCCAGAGATGAGTCCCAAGACAGGAGAATCTCAGCAGCAGGAATGCGACCATTGATCTTGGCACACAACCACGCAGTAGGTTTTTGCTCGCTGTAGAAATCACTCCAGGAATTGCTCCTTGAGTTTGGGACCTCACCACACAAAAACACAGCCTTTAATTTGAAAACAAAACACATTCCCTGTTCTCACAGTCATGAAATCACCGACATGGACCAAATGAAATCCAGCGCAATATCATCTTCCCTACTCTGGAGACAGCCTGAGCAAATCTGAAAAATTAAGAACAGAGTTGTTCAGCTAATCAAGTTGATTCAAAAGCCTAAATGAGGGAGGGCAGGTGGGGAGGGAGCAAGATCTCAATCAATTTTGTGTCCCTGATGAGCTGCTCAGGCACATCCAGTTAAAATTCCAAATCAAATTCCAAGTTAATCTAAATTCCAAACTGCTGAAGCGTTCACCATCCTTTACGAAGCTGCAAAAAGTCAAAACTCTTTCCAAATCCTCTTCCACCACTCAACAATGTAGTGAAGCAGTGTCAATACAAAAGCATAGCATCTTGGCAATAGACCATACAGAAAAATTATGTGAAATGCAGTTCAATTAATAAGTTTCAAGCCTGTGTTTATATGCTGCACTCCTCTTTCTAAGTATCTATCTTGCTTTTCCATTAGAAGTTGCTAAATGGTTTCTAGTTTACTGCAAAATTAGACCAGGATGTATGCTGTACCTTCTATAACATCTTTGCAACCCTATGCTGGTGAGCCAAAAACTTCAGCACAGTAGCCTGCAAGGAAATTTCCACTGCAAGTCTAATTTGCCCAGCAATCATGTAATATAGAACAATTGCCCTGAACACTGTGTTTCAAACTATCATGCACTTATTCACTCAGTCCTTACAAACGCACAGTTAAAACACTCGTGAGAGGCTTAATTTCTGAAGCCACTAACAAATAGGATCATGCGTAACTTCAAATCCCAAGGGGGCACCGCGTGCACCGCACTATTTCAGGCCAATTAGCGTGTTGTTTGGGAATTAGCTCCTAAAACAACCAGTGCATTACATCATGAAAATAACAGTTTCCCAATTGTTCTAATGAATACAGAAGAGGAAACTGGAACAAATCCTCTTCTGGTATAGATCCATCTACTTCAGCTGAGCTCTGTTACAAATCATTTCAGCTTTATTACTTAGAAAGTATGCAAGTAAAATAACAATGCATTTGAAATGGAAAAATCCCTGGCACTTTCTGAGAATCACCACATGACTATTAAGATAATAAAATTAATCACAGGTTTTCTGTCTCAGCTTTGGTGGTTTTCATGGTTTCCACTGTTGTAGCAGTGAGACTATACTTACTCTCTGTAAGCAAACAGTAAAACACTGCCTAGAAGTTAAAGCATTTTTCTGAGTCTTTACATTATCACAGTTATTCCCAGACTACAAAACTCCTACGCTTTGTACTTGTTAGTTATGTCTTTCCCCTAATTTCAGGATAACACATAATGCAGCTTTACGATCTGAGAGAGCGAAATCCAGCCATTCATCTTCAGCCAAGCAATCAAGAAACACAATGAACATCATAAGTTTCACTTTTAAAAGCCACTGTTCCTTAAATTGGGATAATACTTGTTTCAAATTTATTTACAAGTTGTTTATCCAACCCATGCAGCTCAATAAAATGAGAGG
This sequence comes from Machaerirhynchus nigripectus, assembly GCA_013397975.1. Lineage (NCBI taxonomy): Eukaryota > Metazoa > Chordata > Aves > Passeriformes > Dicruridae > Machaerirhynchus > Machaerirhynchus nigripectus. The sequence continues at coordinate 1,254,422 of VZRQ01003237.1, read as the reverse complement.
TTCATTACTCTGCCCTCCCTCAGCCACATGCTAGGTACTTTATTTTCAGCTGAAACCACAGGTTCATCTCTGCTTGCTTTCCTAATACATTTCAAACCAAATAACCATCAACCTTCACATATGGTCTCAAGCATACTTTTGACTTTGTTTGTTTTCCTCTGCTTTAACACCACCTCAGATTACTCAGTTTAATTGTCTCATACCAAACACTGATTACCATCCAGTCTTGTTTTATTTACTACCTCCTCCTGGGTTTCACCCACTTACACCTCCCTTATGGTTCTTCAAACCTGAAGCTGTCTGGTGCCAAGCACACAGTGTTTTGTTTTCCCCATGCTACAAATTCATGCTACAAGCATCAGTGTGACTCAACTCAAAACAAGTATTAAAACAGTACTTGCATTAATTGTTGGTTATTTCTGGCAGCCCTGGAGAGTCTTCACATTAAGAAATGGTCTCCTGAAATCATTTTAATTTGATCCCTGGTTACATGGCTACCAGAGGCCAAAATAAACAGACATAAGTAAGAGGGCACACACTTGAAATGCACAATAAGAAAAACCACCAAGAAGACAAAGAAGGTGCCATTCTACTCTGTTCTAACAGAAAATGCACAGTGAAACTATCATAAATTGAGAAGATACTGTTTTAAGGAAAAACAAAACCACTGAACTTCAAATTAATTGTCATTAAACACAATGTTCCTATAGACCACTCTTAAGATTAACAAGAAAAAGTCATTTACACTGAATGTGAATTCCTCATTATGCTGTTCTAAAGTAGAAAATTTAAAATAAAATTAAAAAGCAAATCTTTACCTAACAGACCCAAGGAAAACCTTCCTTCTGGCCTGACAATTCAATAATTACTCACCACACAATGTCTCACACTGACAAACTTTGCTTTTATGCAGATTTGTGTCACTGTTCTTTATTGCTTTATTTCAGCCTATTAGTCAGGAATATACTGCCTTTCTTCAAATAAATAGAATAGCACTCTACTACATTTTCTAGAAATAAAAACAGAAGCTCAGCATCAGTGCATAGATGAAGAATAAACAAAAGCCATCTCAAAGCAGCTAGAACAAAGAAAAATATTTTTAAAATAAACATTCACAATATCTTATGAACACAGACACTTCTTTAACCAATGTTACTAAAATCCGAACCCCAAACTATTGCTTTTGCTTGGTGTCATATGAAGTGTGGGTGTTCCACTGTTTCTGATGTAAATGCCAATGGCCATTACCATTAGTAAACAAATGAAAGATTAAAAACAGTCCACAGACTGTAGGGAAGAGTAAGAAAAAGAGAGGAAAAGGTTTTTCAGTCATATGAAAATGACTCTTTCATGACTTCACAGGTCCCTTGCTCTTCCCATGTCCTCACTCCTTTCAGCACACTACCCAAGAGCAATGTTCAGCACAGGCAGCAAACCTGAAATGAACCTGGACATGCCTGCAAACAGATGAAGGGCAGGATGTACATGTACTACCCAACTTGGAGCTCTTAAATCTACCTGGACTTCCAGTCATACCCTTAATGGGGAGAAATACATCTTCACTGGATGGAGAGGGAACCCTCTCTAGGATGTTGCCCTCTGCTCCACCTCGCAGCTCTGCACTGAACACAATAGGTTGGAAGTATCTCCCTCAATAAAAAACAGAGAAACAAAGGCATCTGTAATATCTATGCCACCTACTGAGATTTTTTATTTACTCAAGGACCACAGCTGAATGCTATCAAAACTAACAGACTACCCCAGGAGAAGCCAGTACCCTTCATGGCATCCACAGAGACATGTAACTCACTCTTGAGAAGTGTGTGAATGACCACAGAATCCACTGTCCTCAGAAATTAACAAACATTTCCTCTCCCTTCCTGAACTACAGCCATTTCACACATAAACACAGTCTCAGAAGAACTCTTGTCAAATTGAAACAGCTACAAAAGAAGAAAAAGGTGATTTGTCTCTGAGGAACATGCTCTGCTGTGCACTGAAGCCCAAAAGGGTAGCAGCTAGTGAGTCAGAGGCTTTAAAACCTCATTGTTGCCTTTACTTCTTATTTCCAATCCTACTGACCAGAGGCTGATAGGAAATTTTATTATTGTTAAAAGATACAAACAAGATAGTCAAAATAATTCAGAATCCAATCGATACCTTACACTGTGGCCACAAGTAACATTTCCAATCACAATTCCCCACCCTGTTGAATTAGCTTTAAGGTCATCTGGCCCTAATCTTGGTATTTCTTTTCCTACCACATTACTAACTCCTTTACCCCATAAAGAATAGCCTGAGCTGAACTTCCAACTAGTGAAAACAAGCATATGAATCCATGCTAAAACTCCAAGACCATTAAGTACTTAAATGCATCGAAGTATAAAAGGTAAGAGCTAAAGCTGCCACCTGGCCCCTGTAAGCACCTGTTGGACCCCCATTCTCTGCTGCGGGGAGCCACTGAAGAAGCACTAAAATCTGAAAACACCGAGTAACCTTATGCCATGGTTTCCAGCCAAGCTTTGAAAGGCAATAAATAAGATTGTCCCATGACTGGGGTCATTCACAAGACCAGAACCAACACAAAAACTATATATATACACATATATTTGTATATGGTCCACTCAAAGGTAGCCATCAAGAGACCACTGGTTCTGTAAGCAAGGCTTCTTTTGCAGTTGAGAGCGACTGTCTCCAAATTCCTCCAAAACCCACATCAAAGGGAATTGGAAGAGGAGACTGTATGTTCTTACTCCTTTAAAAGAAAGGACTGAGCTACAAAGAGCCTTAATTCCCCCACAGTTTGCACCTGCACACATGCTGGTACAGCCCAGCCACCCTGGAGTCACGTCTAGCACTTTCTCAGGGTTATCTTGCACAGATGTGGCATTAGCAAGGATTGCGGTTCTCCAACAGCTGTCAGACCTTGTGTTGAGGTGACTATTTCAAGACTTAAGGTAACTTTTCTGGCAAATGAGAGTGAATTTGACAACTACTAAAAGCATATGACAAAAACGATACGTTCATAGGCTACTTATCATGACTGAGGAGAATTTTACCTCTAGTCCCTGCTCTACCTGAATTGAAACAGAAATACTGACTAATCTTTCTGTCTGGCCATCTTGTTCTCCACTAGTAACATTTTCTTGCAGGTGAGAGGTGAAGCAGGGCACCCCACAATGCCACTCAGACCTCTGACTATGAGGTCATGTGAAGTCTCACTCTACTATTAGAGCTGCATGGTTACAACAACACTAGGTTAGAAAAGGTCTGGTCCTCTAAGAGAGAGGCTATAAATACTCACTGAAACAGTTAAAACGACATTTTTCCTTGCTGTTAGCTTTAGAAAGTTTACTATTTTCACAGTGAAAGGAAATGAGCCACCACAAAAGAAGTCATCTGATAGCATCCTATTCTTCTTTCACTTCTTCTTCTGTCCCTAGAATGTAATGTAGGTCCTAGTGAATATTTCATATCTTAATTACCAAGAACAATTATCAATTAAAAAAATTCATTAAAGTGATATTGCTTTCATGTAGCTCGAAAATGAAATTTAAATCGCTTTTCATCTCTTCACCGTAAACTGATGGAATGAAAATCTCTTCATCAGGCCTCTTCAAAACGGACCTATGCTGCTACGCCAGACCACTGCCGTGACGAGCCCACCTCAGGAGGATGGGCAGGCGCACAGGGACGCCCGTTTGGGCCGCGGTGGTCAGGGCTCACGCCAAGGGGTCACTTACCGCCCGGCACGCACGGCTCGGCTCGGCACAGCCTCGGCTCGCCCGC
>VZRQ01003237.1:1220503-1250505 GCA_013397975.1 Machaerirhynchus nigripectus | reverse complement strand
ACCTGCAGCCCCCGGCCCGCAGCGGGGCGGCCCCAGCCCTCCGGCCCCGGACAGCGCAGCCGGTGGGTGGAGAGCGGCGGAAAGGCTGCTCCCGGGGCCGCCCCCGGGCCCCCATCGCGGGCGGCGCTGCCGCGGTCAGTGCCCGTCAGCCCGTCCTCCCTCGCACCTGTCCCGCCGTGCAGCGAGGAGGCTGTGCCCGGGCGGCCTGGGGAGCTGCGCGGCGGGGACAGGGGGGCGGCAGCACCCGAGAGCCAGGTCTGCTGCCGCCCCCACGGCCGCGGCCTCAGTGTCTCATGCCTCCCAAAGCTGAGTCAGGTCCTACTCATTGCCCTTTAGCTCCATCCTTCCCTCCACCTATTCCATGTCAGAGTTCATTGCAGAACCCCACAGGTACCAATTTATTTTTTTGTTTTTAAAACGAGCCCTCAGACAAGCCCTCTGAAGTCTGATTAAGCTATCCCACCCTCGGGGATGTTAATTTGATCCCCGATGCTGAAATAGTACAAGGAGTAGCTGTACTGCTTTCCCCTTCAGAGTTTGCTGTGGTACTATCAGGAAAACCCAATATGTGGCCGAGACAAGTATATGGATAGAAAAGTTTGTTTATGCTTAGCCCTGGTGTGATGGAGTGGATGCTCATTGAAAGAAGCATTTCAAGGACCTGGAGGGCTCCTGTTATTGAATCCTCAGTGCTGTGACTCAGTGTGTGGCAAGGGCTGTAAATCCTCTGAGAGTTGTTTTCATTCTTCGATGCTCTTAACACACACCAACAGTGGCAAGAAATGTCTCCATCTTTTCTGGTGCAGCTGGAGCTGACTTCTATTAGCCAAGCCTTGTGGTGCCTAGGTTAAGCTACTACCTACCAATTTACTAGGAAGAGCAGTTTCAGTGTAGAAAAATATGAAAGAGTTGATCTGCTGTGTAACGGAGGCATTAGAGGGAGTTTTTTTTAAAGCAAGTCAGCTGAGAGGACCAGTTGCACTAGTAGTTGGGGTTTTCTCTTCAATTGTAGATCAGCTTCAAGGTCCCCGTCTTCAAAGGAGATTAGCGGGTGAATCAGGTCAATTGCTCAGTCATCATTAGGTCTTTTTCTCCTTCTCCCTCCTTCCTAAGCATGCTCTGCTCAACAAGTAGTCGGATTTCTCAAGCCCAGTATAATTTCTGGGAAAGGCGGACAAGATACACACAACACAGTAATCTGAAAGGTGGACTCTCCCCGGTAGTCACACTCTGTCCAGAAAGGACACTGCTAAAATGGTAAGGCAGCATCGCAATCAACTCCCTCAAAAGACAAACCTTCATACTCTTCCTAATGACTCTGGTACGAGGTATGCAGAGACTGAACTGGTGGAAACAGGCGAAAAGTCACGAGCAGTGTAAATCATCGGTGAAATCTAAGGACTAGATAAGAAATATTTTTGTTTCTTTACTGTTGAGGAATATATTCAGTGCAGGTAGCTCGGTTTGCAAGCTGCGAGAGCCTCAGGCAAGGGGCCGTGAAGTGCCGCCTTTTGCGTAACAAAGGGCCCGGGGACCTGCGGCGCCGGCCAGGGAACCGAGCACTCAGAGACACGGCAGGAGCCGACGATCCCCACACTTGGCGCGCTAAGACTCTGAAGGGGTAAAAGCCCAGGGTTTCCTTTGTTCGTGGTCCCTCCTCGGAGGCACCAGCTCGAGCTGCTATTTTGTTATTTAGTTATTGCACCGAGATAAATTATTTTAAGGATCGGGACGTCTGAAACTCTGCTATAGGAAACCTGGGGGCGAGCCGGTAAAGGAGGTAAGGAAACCTGGTCTGACTGTGTTGAGTGTGGAGTGTGTAGCTGTGAAAGGGCTTCGGTCCCAGCTCAGGTGGTGCATCATGTGTGACTGCCAGGGTGGCTCCTGGATGGTCGGACCCAAGAGTTTCCTTAACATTTACCGTGCCCTGAGAGAGACCTCTTGACAAAGATGATGATGATGATGATGATGATGATGATGATGATTAGGTGGTGGTGATGAGACTTGCCATTTCTGCAAGTATAAAAGCCTTGGTCATTGTTGAGATTGAAATATTGACAAGATACCAATTCTCTCACTCAGTACGAGATTACTCTTCCCATGAAGTTTGCCACACAATTGCCACTAAAGTAAGACAGAGACAAAACCAGCTTTCAACAGTGAAATGAATGTATACACTACATGATTAGGCATTAAACTTGTGAGAGGTCAGCAACACTTAAGTACTGTCGATTAACTAAAGGAGATTAAAGTGCATTTCAACTTTACAAAGATAAACACCTTTAAAAAGGTGGAGTAATGCTTATCTTGTTTGGTCCCAATGGTACTCCCATGGGGGTTTCATACATAAACCCCTGTATTTCTATAAAGCATGGCATAGCTTTCAAAGCATTCATACCACTGTATGATCTCTATATTGTCCTTAGAGGATACAGAGCAGTCACACCGATGCCACTGCTGTTTGCCTAATACCTGGCGTAGAGCGTAACCTTTAAAAAACCCCCTAAAACTAAACAAAATAAATAGCAAAATCAGCTATGGGATGGGTAAATACAGAAATCATAGTATCATTGGAGTATCATCATAGCATGATCATCTGGCATAGCTGGGATTCCTGGCACCACAGAATAGCATAGGGCAACTCAAATATATGTGACTGAAGTGCTGTTACCTCCCTGCAGGTCTCCTGTTGTTCCTGGGTTTTTGTCTTTTCCATTCTGAAGCATCAAAGTTACCATGGAAACAAGCAATGGCATTTATGTATATTCGTGAGCCTTACCCATCCATGCCATGCGAAGTGAGTCTCAGTTAATGGTGTGACCTGCATCTGGTGGAGCACATCCCTGTGGAAGGACACCCTGCAGCAGAATATGGGCACTGGCGGAATGAGACAGTGCTGGGCACCACCCTGGAGAGGGGCTCTAGGAGCGGGGCTAAATGCCTCCCAGGGGAAGGAAACTTGTAATTCCTTCTGCTGTTGCAGAGAGGCGGGAGTCAGCAGCTTTCTCAAAGCTGGAGGAGCTGATAAGAGATAGGACTCCGGGGACAAGTATTGCGGACACAGTGCAGTGACATTTTTTCTCGAAACCATGGAGACAGTGGAGAGTGTGACCTCCAGCACCACATGCAATTTCATTAAGGCAAACATGTCATGGAAAGAATTTTGGGTATCATGGCATGAGGACATAGGGTCTATTTAATTTAGGCTTGCCTTAATTTGCTGACTTCTCTTGTCAAGAGGATGTATTTCCGTAACAAAATAACCAGAGGACAAATCTGCACACTTGTATAACATTGGAAATTAAAAACTTGAGTGGATGTCAGTAAGTGGCAGACCAAAGTGCTTTGACTCTTAAAGCTTTAGATAGATATTGCACCCTTTCTGTTTATTGAGGTGGACTTGGATAAATTGCATCAGCTTCTTGACTCATAAAAAAGTCCAGTGATGAGAACTGGAACAGCAGAAACCCAGGACTGCTTCAGTTTAGATGCTACGAAATTAGGGGAACAATTCCATCTACTTAGCCCAAAACTTTCAAAAAATTATTAACTGGGTTTGTTCGCCCTAATTTTTGATTGGCCAGTCTAAGACCTTATGAAAATATGAAGAATTGGTATTCAGAAAACACAGCTCACCCTCTGCAACTTGATAATTATAAAAAATATCCTCAGCTGGACACCTCTGGGTATTCAGGCATTCTGGTAAGTAGTGTTATAGTAATGCAACCAAGCAGTAGTATTTATTTATAGCACTAATTTTTAAAAATTAATTCTGAAACACTTCTGCCCTGTGTTAGTTAATGTGTATTTTTATAACCAGTAAAGGCACTTGTATGTAAATAACCTGTACAGGAAATTGTGTTCTTTTCTCATGCGTCCTTTTCTCCCTGTAATTTCGTTCCTTCTCCATTACTCAGAGGACAAGTAGGGATGAAAGGAATAGACCAGAATTATCATTCTTGCAAAATAATAGGCTGAAAAAGCATTGTCTCTCAGTGATTTCCATAAAGAGACAGAACTTCGTAGTATAAGAAATTGGAAAGGAACCATAGTAACTTTCCATTATATGAGCCTTGGTATTTTTAGCTGGAATGAGAGGACAAATGAGGAATTCAAGAGAGAGCCCAAGGCGTGAGCATTTGTGCTGCAACTCACACATGTTAGAACTAAGGGAGAGAAATATTCTGCTAGTAAGAACAACAGAAGCTTCTACCACCGGAACACATCTCAGGTGATCCTCAGGGGTATAATGACAGTTTTAAACTCCCTCCAAAATCATGTCTACAACTAGGCCAGGGGCTACGTGGGACAACTGGTAGTACAGAAAGCTGGGCGGTTGGCTCTGACAACTGTTCTAGTACATGATGGAGAGTAGATGGCTTTGGACACTCATCAGCCAATTTTAGAGACCCAAGCCAGACATCTAGAAAATTCTAAATGGGCATTACTGTTTATGCTGCACCAGCATTTGGAGGCCAGAACTGGTTCAGGATAGGCACAGTCCAAAACAAATAGGGCAGTTGTTGCTCCACCAAACATCTTCAGCCATGATACAGTCTCTCCAGAAGACAGAATGCTGCTTTTTACTTAAGTTTAGGTCTGGGTATTTTAAGTGCTAGTGAGGCTAAGGAATAAGCATCAGCAGTCCACACTTCCCTTCATTATTAGTCAGCTGCTGTTTACATCCAGGTGAAGAGAGAGTAACCCCTAAGTTTCTGCAGATTTAGTGGATTCTAAGCTTGCTCTCAAAATCGAGTGCCTTCTGGAGCAAGAACATTTTTCTTGTGTCATCACCCCCTCTACCATCTCAAACATGCTCTCAATAATCCACAGTTTATTATACATGCACTGCCCCAAAAGTTTCTCATTTACTTTGAAAATATTAGATATGCATTCTAGGTCTAGGATAGCTTTCCACACACAAAAAAATTGGAAATACCTCATGAGCCCCTAACTTTAGTAAAAGTGGCTATGTAGCAAAAAGTGTTATTAGCAACTGCTGTAGACAGCACACCAGGTATGACACTGTCCACAGCTGAACATCTAAAGGATGTGTGGCTTAGTCCCACAAATGTATTACTGCTTCAACTGCCAAAATCAGGTAAAAAAAGATGTGCTTTCCGTGACTTTTGAAACAGGCATTGAGTATGATTCCACTGTTAAGTTTCCTTGTCCAATAGCTGTGCCAGACAAATATGAAAATGTGAAGTGCACAGGTACTGTCTGTACTTCCTTGGCTACAGAGAGACATCCAGAATCACAGCTAATTTCAGTTAATCCTGAAAACACCTCAGAAGTTTTTATTCTTGTCCCTCTGACCATGTAGCTTATCTTTGCCAGTGCCTGGCACAGGATGCTTAAGAGAGTACAAGATTCTTTCCACAGTTGAAAATCTGTTCAGCATCTCCCAGCTGCATGGCCTGAGGTGATGTGAAAATGGCAGTACTCAGCCAGACCAGAAAGTGCAGCTCTTGACACGCACCAGCAAGGACACGCAGACCCAAGTGCAAGGGTGGGCAAGCACAGACACAGCACCTGTCAGCCTTAAGCACTCAGCGGAATCAGATGTTACCTTTATATACAAATAATCTATAATCATTTTTCATCTTTAGTTTTAGTATCTAGGGTATCTACTGGCAAAGAACTGTACAGTTTAGCAATGCAGTGTGTAAAGCATGCTCTTTCTTCTAGTATGCCGTGTTCCTTGTAGAGGAGGGGCAATGTGCAACTTCCAAACTCATCCTTGTTGTGCTTATGAAGAGTACGGCGTGTGTATCAGGCACCGGTGGACTGCTGCCAGGAAGTAAGAACATGCTGGCATTTTGCATTTTTATGAGAATAAATCAATTATACCTTATCAGTTTTCAAACCCTACCCACCTTGAAACTGCAAATAAACTTCTCATGGCAGAAAGTCTGTACTTGCATGAGAGAAGGGAATTTTAAAAATTAAACATCGGTTACATTTAACAAGAAGACACAGGATCTCCAACTCACCAGGAGTTTAGGAGACAAGATTATTCCCCCTGCCCAAAACATCTGCTTGAACATGATTTTTAGCTGTGAACATGATCTCTCTGGCATGACTGTACCAGTTTTCAATTTGGAAGGGGGAACTTCTCATCTGTCCTTTACTCCAAGAGCATGAGGTATTGTGAACATTTCTGTGGAAATGATTGGATGGGCTACACAAAGCCACAGAGACAGAAGAGAGATTACTCCAGAATTTCAGGTAGATCGTGCCTGATGAGGTGTAACAATTACAACACAGATTATTCTCTTTAATAAGAAGGTCACCACAGCTTCTTTCTCAAAAAGGTTAAAACAAGCTTTATTTTAACATACAAATCAGATTGTGTACAAGGCAAAACACCCTTATAGTGATAGGCAGAGTCGGTCTTCACACATGTGTAGCCACTTGTGCTACAGTAATCCTGAGATACGGACAAAAGCCCTAAAAATCTTTTTAATCACTCTTGCTATAGTCACCGCCATTTGGGAATTAAAAATATAATACAGTTCTGAGTCAAGAAACAAATTACCTACAAGCAAATACCCAAGATACTCGTCTAATTCCCTGCTGCCATCCGGGTACACCAGCAAGAGCACTTGAGGAAACAAATCAAGAGATGGAAATATGCAAGGTTACTTCATTACCACTGGAAAGCACATAGAAAAATGCTAAGATATTCTTGCTACCTTCAACTACTACAGTCTTCATGAATTGTGTGGTCTATGTGTGAAGCTTACATATTGTATGAACTTAGCAAGGAGTTCTCTACATTGTGTGTTAAGTTAGTTAAAAAACCCCAACATTCTTTGCTTTCTTTCACTATGAAGTTATATGCAATACAGAAATATTTTAAAAAGCTTATAAAAGCAGGAGAACAGACATTTAAACTCATTTTCCTAATATTAAAGGCTACTTGAACACCCTCATTTTACTATAAGACTGTGTTTTTCATTAAATGACATTACAAAAAGGAAGTCTCTCTTTAAAAAAAAAAAAAGTTAAAGGTAAAGAAAAGTTATAGACAGGCCTGGAGTTTTTCTCTAGTTTTGCAACATATAAAAATAAGTTACACTATACAGTATGGCTTTCATTATTTATCTACTCATTTAGTAGAAGAGTGTCTTCATGGATTTACACACTAGATGTAACTAATTAACCTGCCATGTTCTTCAGACTTTCCTTGAGTTTTGAATTTGTGAAAAGAAACAAGCAAATATTAGAGGGAAAATTAAAAAGCCTCCCGAAGAACTTAAATAGCACAAAGCATCTGTAGAAGAAGTCTTTCAGAGAAATTTTTAACTCACTTTAACATTTTCATTTAATTTTTAAAGTAATTTAAAATTGAAGTTTTAATTTAATCTTCTTGGCAAAATAAAGGCCAAGCCAAATATCCCACACACTTCAATAGTCAGGACTTCATACTGAGCTTCATTTCAGAAATGTTTACACATCAGTATGATACTATTATGCTACTGAAGTAATGACCTCTCTTTAATGGTTGTTAATCATACAAGATAATAGATTTGGTATGCAGCTATCTCAAGAAGGCCACAATAAAGCTAAACCAACAAGACTCAAAAAACAAAATTGCTCAACATTAAGTGTTGTTCACTATGAATGGAAGGGGAGGTTGGGCACAAAAGGTGCTTGAGTCAAAGACTGAAAGACCTCATTTACACATCGCCATATTATTAATAGCTATATTATTAATATACTTACATTTTGAAGCCTAAAGTTGCATTCGAATCAGACAAGCTATGACAACATTCAAACAAATGTAAATAAAAAGAATTCTAAATTCATAGCTGAAGTGGTAACAAAAAATCTCATTGTGCAGTTGATGTAGCATTTGCAAAAACAACAGACTTAATGAATTCAATCAGAAAGACTGTGGCACCAAACCTGGGAATATTTTCAAGCTCTAGTTTTACTCAGGACAGAAAAGTTGCCAGCTGAATAAACTTAACTGACTACTGTACTTTCCAGCTCTTTGTAAACAAGACTCCATGTTGTGCAAAAGAGGAGCTTTCGCTCCCCTTCTTCTTCAAGAAAAGTATCTGAAAGGCAAGCTGTAGTGATTGTTTCTGACAGCAGTAGAATAAAGAAGCAGATAGAAAAGTAGGTATATATAAAAAAGTTCTTACAGTAAAAGCATCTGTCCTGGTTTAATTTTGTTTATGAAAAGGCACTTTACATATTGCTAAAACTCCAATAACATGCTTGTCCTTTTAGTTTTCTGTTAGAAGGCTGCGTTTCAAGGTGGTTAGCATGAGGATGCAAATGTTCTTTATACAGTGCCTATCTGCTACAAATTTTATAATTACATATACTATCTTACACCAGTTATTTAGAAGAATAGATTCATGCTCAAAATAATAGCAGGTCTTCAAACAATACTTCAGTGATGATAGATGATCTGTCATAGACAACACACCACCTGTAGAGAGCTCATGCTAATAAAATCAGCAATGTAAATCTTTCAGAAGTGAGTCTTCAGTCTTTTGTTTTCCTCTCGCAGTCTCTCAATTTCAGCTACTAAGCTCTCATTTACAGAGTATCTTTCAAGTAAAGCGTGCATTTCATTCTACAGAAAAGAAAAAAGTCCCAATCAGTAGTAATAAAGTTAATAATTCCAGTTTTATCCTATCGGCTTTCGTATTTTTTTTGAAAATGAAATAATGGTTTTAAGAACTTTTGATAAGAAAAGTAAGATTTTCCTTTTTATGCTGATATACACTATTTTGATCATTAATACATTAGTGAATATTTTATCAAAGGATATTTTGGAGTTCTTAGGAATGAGAATCTCCTAATGCAGATTCCATTAAAATGCTCAGTACCAAGACAAGGTCTTTTTAATGCAGATCAAAAGAACAAAGATTCATAAAAAGGTGAAGCTAAAGAATACAGAACAGCTCAGTATGCATCCAGTATGTACAAGTGAAGCTTTCTATCTGAATTCCATCTATCGTCTCCTGACCCCAGACTTTGGCCCTTTCTAAAGGACGGCTGAATTCGTTTATAACTCCTGAAATATGGAATTCATACCTACTCAATCCCCAGGTTCCCTCTATTAATCAAACACAAAACAATTTAACAGACTCCCATTCATACTTTCCCCCTCCTTCATATCAAATCCTCCCTTTCTTGGTCTTAATAAACAAAATACACTTTGAGTTTTGAGAAAAGATTGGTATTATCCAGTTTGGTATTACCAAAAATTGAAAACCGAATACATTTCCCATCATGGTTTTTGTACGTACCAACTGCATATGGAATTGCTTGATCATCTCCAATTGCAAATTCACAATATCTCGATGGCACGCTTCTCTGGGGGAAGAATTGCAAAAGGACAACGCTTAGACTAAGCAGTCTCTCTCCAACCCTCAGCACCCAAAATTTCACAATTCCTCACCTTCACTCCCCACAAGAGTCTAGAAAGCCTTAGACCATGAAACATAATCCTCTACAGCATATTTTAAGAATACTTTTTTTATTACATTGATTTTCATATGTAGCTTTTTTTCAGCATAGATGTAGAACCTTTTCCGTTTAGAAACATAAACACATATATGGTGATACCAAGATTCTTTTTTCACCTGCAAACTATAAGGTCCTTCCATTTTTATTATTCAAAGATGATCTTCAATCCCTTGATCACAAGCAACACAGAGAAAGATATTTATCTGTACTTGGAAATACATCTTTTCAGTACATGACTTTCAGCACCTTTTTGTAAAAGGGCCCAAAACATCAACTGTGATAAATGATACATTATCCTCAAACCCATAGAATAATCCAGGGTAATCTGTGAAGTTGACATGAACTCATTAATTCATGGACAACCATTCCACACTACAAAAACCAAGCTTGAAAATAGACTCTGAACATGAGACTAATACAACAGTTCCAGATCCTGAGGAAGAACAAGGAGAACAGCTCACAGAAAAGCAGGCAAGCTCACAAGTTCTTCCTGAAGAGTGCAGCACAGTGCAGTTGTCTGGGACTGAGTACTGTGCTATGGGTACCACTGGCCTGACAAAGTAAGGTGTTTCTTAAGTGGAGACACACAGACCTTGCTTCATTTTCCTTTCCTCAAACATACAGCAAACCCCAAGGGAATCTTCACTTTCTCTTTCCACACATTATTGTGCTACAGAACTCCTACTGGGGGCAATCTTCTTTGAGTGTATCAAGTATAGATACCAGCTAGCATATTACAAATCCAAAGACGTAGGTTATCTCCCAAAGACCGGGAGAGAAAGAAACAAACATCTTTTTGGAACCAAATGAATTATATATTATTCTTAGTCCTTTCCTAAAGGTCCATAGTTTTTCCCCCCAGTACTTGAAGAGGAATGAATTTCAGGCAAGGAAGAAAAAAATCCTATCTTTAGATTCCAGCTGCTGAAAGGTAGTTACACCAATGAGAAGCTTACAATAGTTCCCTTCCCTCTTACTGACCCCAGTACTAACAATCTTTTATGATCAGTTTAAATGTATGTGCAACTTACAACTGGGAAAAGGGCCAGCAGAGCTTTCCAGCCACCCCAGAAAGTATAGGTCAGAGGAAAAACACAATATTTAAGGCTCCAGATCTCAGGTACTGGAAGTAAAAAGACTGGCAAGCATAACTTCTAACTCTGGGATGCCTGAACGCAGACTTTAAAGAAAACACATCTGCAATACATAGACTGCTTTTCAAGCCACATCAGTTACAGGTTTTTATCAGATGTGTGTTTATTGCCAAAAAATCCCAGTGGTGTTTTACCATACTATATTTATGTAAAGACATTAAATAACATTCAATGTATTTTTTCTGTTGGCAGACACAGAATGATAGTACACAGACCTACTAAGCTAGGTTTGCATTGCTTTTTGTCATCAAGACAGCAGCATTTCCCCCACCCAGCAATTCTTCTCCTCTCCATCATCTCCATTCAACCTATGTCATCTTACACATGGGTTGGGAAGTGATCCCCTAGATACGATTCTCTTAACTTCTTCACCTTCTTCAAACTCCACTCTAAATAGAACCGTGCTAATTTGACTTCTTTCAAGACAACTGGAATGTTGGTTGGATCCACAAAGTAATCTGACACCAACCATCAATATTATTTCAGTGCAAAGCTCCACCAGCAGAAACATACACACACTGTTTTACCTTACACATGCCAAGCTAACAACAATCAAAGCCAACACAAGTCAGCCAGCTAAGTCAAACTCTCCTCAGTGTCAACTTGAAATTTCTCCTGCTGGGATAGGGAGACGAGCAACAAGGGAAGGAAAACAGCACAAGCCTTCAGGAAAAGAGCAAGGACCTCGCTATGCAGACTAAATTTACCATCTGAGAAATACTCACTCATTCTGGAAATGTCAGCAAAGTCATACACCGACAGCCCTTGGAGGCATCAGTCTAATTAGTCATCAGAGCTATTAAAAACTAAGTTTCATACCTAGATTTTAAAAAATAGAGCTATAAATGGTGTAATTTTCTAATCCAAAGAGAAATTAGTTAGAGCAGATGCTGAAACACCTCATTAAGAAAACATGTCACTGAAATCAACAACTGTCTGTGTGAATACCAGTACCTGAAGTCATCCATTGTTTCTTGTATCATATTCTGAATGAAGTTTATTTGAATTGATGTCAGAGGTGCATTTGGTCTAGTACTCCCAACGGTTTCTGCTATTTTTTCTGACAACGAACTTGCAACTCCAGCAGTGACAGGTGATGTTATCTTTGAACCTTTACAATTGAAAATAAAATACTGAGGACCCTCAAGGCAAATAAAACCCCCTCATATACTGCATTACACTGATACTTCTAAAAAAAGAATTATTTATTTAATAATTTTACTGCAAATATTGCTTGGTTAAAAAAAATCAGATTTAGAATGAGTCTTTTCAGAGGCAACTAGAGACATTCTAAGAGGGCTGGCTCGATTTAAAGAATCGAGATCAGATGTTCCTTTTAATGCTAAGTCCACTTTATCAGATTTCACATCAGTTTACGATCAACCACACCTAGAACTGGGCCAAAATTATCAACTTACTTGTTGAGGTAGTACCATTTACTGGTAGATCATATGCAGGATGGGCCTGAATATTCTTCATTAGTTTCTCATTTGCATCAGGAGTGGATGACGGTGGAGAACTTATAGGTTCTATGCTTGATAAGCTTGATTTTGAAACCTGACAACAAAAATATTTTTTTGTCTTTTAAAGATGAAATCTACTTGTTACAATTGTCTAATTGCACTTAAAGACTGAGTTTTCCGAAATGCACTTTCAAGCATTTTTGCTTTCAGGAATCTACTCAGAAATACATGCTTTTCATTTCCTAGCAAGATATCTGAAAAACTGATTGCTTAAACATTCCAAATTGCCTCAACTGGGCACACAGAAGCAAGCACAAAAGGTGGGGGCTTCTTAATTTTACATCAAAAATGCTGGTTTTTGACTAAGTTATACCATTCCTAGCAAACTCAGACTTCTCAAGAGCAATACAAAAGTAGCAAATCTCTGTGCAGAGGCGTATCAAAGGTATCTCAAGAAAAAGAGGGAGATGGAGAACAGGGAAAGAAGATGGTGGAATTGATCTAACAAACAACAATCAATCATACTGGTGCAACCATCTAGTGATCCTTCTTGATTTCCTAGAAAAATCAAAATACTCCTCAGGCTACCTGTTTTGTTTCACGCAAACTTACATAACCTGATCTTATTTAAGACAAACATACATTTATCTTCCATTGCTGAAGGCCAATTCACCTAAATCACACAAGGTTTTACAGATTTGTGTTAACTGTGTGTGAACAGAGTTGCAAAATAAAATTAGATGGGGCATTTATTCAGAATTTTTTTCTTCAAGTAGTAACATTCTGTCAAGATTCTAAAAAGACCACTCATAACAAGAATACCTGCTTTAAGACTTCTTTAGATTCTTGTTTTCCAAGACTTATTTTCTTAGTGTCAGTCTCTGGATGTTCTTCTTCTTCTTTAATTGGAGATCCCACAAGTGCATGTAACGGGCTAGACTGTATCCCTTGTGTACTACTGCTCACTGGGTTTCTTTTTACTGGAAAGGCAGTGGTTGGCTGTGGGAGAAAATCCAAACCCACAAGATAGGACTGGAAATCCAGGCCTAAAATGAAAAGGGAAAGATGAAACACACAGGTCCATAAACACCCACACCAAATCTACCCCACAATTAAAATGCATGCACACTCATACAAAACTGATTAACAAACAAGTCACCAAAAAATGCACCCCGCAAAAACCAAATCCTTAAATCCAACTTATGCTGCCACCATCCTTATAAAAGTAAGAAAACATGAAAAGCCTCTGTATGTCACTATAAATTGTATAAAGGAAAAAAACCAATCAATTTAGGATCATACTTTTGACTCCCTGTTACCGCCTCAACATGTCAGACAATTTCCAGAAAAGTTGTTTCAGTGTCTGCTTTTGTCATTTGTTTATTTTCAATGGTATGATAAAATCAGCATGTGAGAACTAGCATAGACCTCCAAAGGCCTATCACTGGCATATGCTTACCATTTCCTTTTCCTTGAGGATCTTCAGTCACTTTATTTGCAATAATATCTACAAAATAGCAGAACACAGACAAATAAAGTGTTTATTTGTATCACTGCATCGAGTTCACAATCAAAGACAAATTAAAATATCAAGCAGGTACAGCAGTCAATAAGGCACAAATGACATTTTGTCACACTACATGCACACAAACAATGCTTTACAAATTTCAGTATTAGTGACTTACCATCTCTGACTGGAGAAAACACATCTCCTAAACTACTTCGACCCAAATCATCAAAGTTATTTAATTCAGCACTTTTCCCATGGTCTGTTTCTTTAGATGGAATGACATCCAAGCTGGAACTATGGGGAAAACCTTCAAAGGACAGTAACGTTCAGTTAGTAATTGACCTTTTCCAAAAATAACATACCTTATGGCTGAACAATCTCACACCAAACATGACACCTGGGAAGTCCAGTAAGCACTTTAGAAACATCTGCAGATGCCAGTTAGAGGGGCAATTTTAACTTCCTCGTTTGAGCTGTCAGCAAAGGTGACTACAACTAAAACCTGAAGAGGAGGGTTGTAAAATTGGAGAACCCACCCATGTTCAGAGAAATCTACACGATGGATGCAGCAATTCTATGGTGGATCAGGTGAAGTGAAAACTAGTGACTGCATCTTCTGCTAAGAACGTAACCACATTCAAAAGATAAAAATTTAAATTTGTTCTACAAGAAGAGAAATTTGCTGTACTGGGGCCATTAAGCATTCCAAGGGAAATATGTGGAACATCTTTTTTAAAGCTGTCCTAGTGTCCTGATATTCTCCACTTATTTCTACTATAATAAAATCAATTTATATATTCTAATATTAGAAAATCAAATTGGAGTTAAAACTGCAGACAAAAAACCCCGACCAAACTTGTTTCTAGACGTTTCCCCATTCTACCCTCAAGCCCCATCCCTGACCCAGTCCAGGGGGGAAAAAAAGTTAGCTTTTGTATGCATGGTACTAAAGACAGTTGTCTGAAAAATGGAAGCATATCTTAAGTCCAAAAAAATCCCCAGTAATTATTCAAACTACACTTTTTAGAGAAGTTAATTGAACTGCTCAGACAACCACCAAAATAACTTGCATAATTTCACAAAATGTTCATAAAACCTCTAAGTACTTCTCTATGTGGGATTACTTGTTCAAATGATCCAAATATGACTGTGTGGGTGACTGCAATTAATCATGTCCAAGTACTTTTACTTATTTACTTTAAGTGGAACCTGAGTCATGTTTAAGATCTCACATTTAAATGTATTAATATATTACATTTTCCACTCCTTCAGATGTGTCAATTGTGACACCAACACAGGATTGCACTTGCTGGTTAAGTAAATACTTGGTATTCTGAGTCAAATTAGAAGTGCAGTATCAACCTGTGCCAGAATTTAGAGAATCTACGTGGAAAAAGTGTAATGTGAAGTTGGGTCAAAACTTCTTGTACACCTTTACCCATTCCCAATAATCTAAATGCAGTAAAGTACCTAAATCGGAGAACAGTTATTAAATAGGAGTTTATGGGAAGCCAGCTCAAAGTACATCCAAGTTTCTCATCACATTCTGACTTAATTTACACTTTTGTACCTTAAAACTACCTGTGACAGAAAGCCTCCATTTTGTTTCAATACGCTATCAGATTACTTTGCTGAATGTCCCTTATTTCTCCCAAGTTAAGTCCCATAAACAGGTTCTAGAAGAAATTCCAGAGAACAAATGCCATTTGTGGTATCTCACCCATTCCCATTCTCAACTGTAAAGACTGCATCTTCTGGAGTATTCAGAGGTGTTTACTTTTAAAGTGAACACTCAGATTAAGGAAAGCAGTTTTACTTGGTAAGCCTTTACTTTCTTAAGACATTTATGTATTATGCATGGTCCTCTTTAAGGGATAACAGCCATTACATCTTCAAATAAAGACAGTAAATCGTATGTCTTAACCAAAATAAAATTTTCCACACCATTCAGTAATGTTGATTAGCAGCACTTCTTGCATACACAGGAAACGTTCTACTTCACCTCATACTTCTCTGCATACCCAAGGGAGGTCATTAATACACACCCCTATGGACTGCAGTGGCTTATTGCCTAATTACTGTTACTAAATGTATTTCTCCTCATTTTACAAGGGAAGAGAAAAGTGCTGTTGCATTAAAATGGATTGAGGATTTTTTTCAAGAATCAAACTAGAAGTATCACTGATTTGATATTTTCAGAACTCTTGAATTAAATAAAATTTCAAGAGTACATTTCACACAGCACCAGAGTTTCAGAATGCTCAGAATGTTTACAAGAGCTTGGTAATTTCAGAGGCATAGGTAGCAAGTACAGTTATACAACTAATCATACTTGCAACTATATTTAACATCTTTCCTACCATGTGATACTGGAATCATGCCTCTCACAAAAATACAGTTCAGTTGTCACTTGGGTTTTTGGACTAGGTTTTTTCCTGTGTTTTGTTTGTTTGGTTGGTTTTTTTTGGATGAGGTCTGTTACTCCTATTTGTTAACAGAATTACAAACCATTAGCTCTGCATTCCATGCAGAAATTGCATCAGAAACTCTATTATGTACCTAAAGATAATCTACAAGAAGTCAGAATTCAAGAGATAGTCCCACAGTATCACCACAGTTTTAAGACTTCACATGTCTTAAGCTTATAGTACGATCCAATCTACCTCCTACAGTCTCATAGCATGTGTTATGCAGTGGGGAGGGAAAAGAAGGTGCAGATGTGCATGCATACACACAGTACTTCCTAACAAATGCCCTTCCCTCAGTGAAATTTTTATACTGTAATGGTCAAAACATGAAACACTGCTTCCAACTTCCACATTATACCCAATATTCTAAGAGCGGGAATATGACATTACCTGTTTTCTCCTGGAAAATCTCTCCTCCCTTATTCTCATTTGTCAATGTAATATGGGAGGAAACTGCTGCTGATGCTTGAGAGGCAATGTTTTTGATGCCAGTATTTTGAACTCCTCCAAGATTACTACCAGCTTTGACTTCCACTCTCTTGGACACAGGTTTATTTGAAGAACCTGTAAGGTTAGACTGAAGAAAAAATAGAACCAATTAAGAGAAGTTATTATGCCTTCAGCCAGAAGAAAAAATGTATGCCAATATACTTTCCTTTTTAAAAACAGTAAAAAAATTCAGTTCAAATTGCAAAGGTTGCCTAGAAGATATGCCTTTATAAATATAAAAGAAAGGTATATTAATGTAACTTCAAAGAGCATGGGAAACATCCATATTATCATACAGCTGCTGTGAGGACCTCCACAAGGATAGCAAGAGAATTTAACTGTGGAGTGACCTTGCAAGAGTCAATTTTGATCCCAGGTTTAGACATAGGAGAAATAAGAGATTAAATTATTAGGGACTCCAAATTTTACAGGACTAGTTCACCACTAGCAAGTGTGCTAAAGGAGAAGGAAAGTCTCAAAGTGGTAAAGAATCCATTTCAAAGGTTCTCTCAGTGTCCATTAAATGGAAGCACAGGGTTTCTGGATACAGTAGAGCCTAATTAAGCCTTGGAAAAACCTCTTAAGTCTTCTCTACTATTTAGTTAACTTCTCCACTGTTTATATGTGCCATCAAAAGTCCATATATAGGACATACAAATACCACAAGGTGAGCAGCCCTCTGTCTTCTTCTTAAGCAGAAGGGCCATTACAGACCTTTCTGCTACTGCTTACAAATGAACCTGAGGTGCCACAAACTGATCTCCAAAGGATGCATATCCACACCAGAAAACCTAGAAGACTAAGTTCCACTTATTTCTACACTAAGGCTAGGAGTGGGGGGAATTTCACACTAACAATGCCTAAAACGGCAGTTAAGACTAAGCAGTTTAATTTCTGTGTTGGTATGATCTAATTTTGTTGGCATCTGTAACGCTTAGACAGTGAATGCTAACCTTTTTTTAGGACTTAAACTTATGCTTGGCTTTCATTAATTTGCATATTGAACAATAAAAAAGAAAGCTTTTTCTTACCTTGGAAAAAGTGCTACTGAACTGAAGCCGTATGCATTTCACACAGCCTTTGTGAGCAATAACTGTTTTCACTGGCGATGTCAGCTGTCTTAAATCATACTGCCAGATCTTTCCCCGGGAACATCCTATAGCCAAAGTAGTACCATCAGGCATGAAGTCTACTGTGGTCAGAGGAAAATCAGCTACAATTGTTGTCAGTAACCTTCAAATACGAGAAAGGACAGGATGAATCTTTCAGAATTCAGAAGCTGGACTTTTCTACACAGAATATCTAAAATAAAAAAATATATAAAAGCATTCATAATTCAGCTACAGGCCAGTAGCTCAACTTCTCCAGTGCCAAGTAAATTCAGTGAACTATCTTAAGAAACAGCAGATTAGGTTTATACTAAGCATTCATGCTTAACAAGAAAAAAACTATGTATCTCCCTAAAGACTTCATGGAGACAGGATCACATTGCCTTCTTAATAGCAAACACCAACATTATTTACTGGTATCATCGTTTGCAGCAGCAATCATACTAAAGTACATCCGCTCACTTTCCAAGCCTATCAACTCTACCCTTCCCACAGTTCTGGGAAGAACTTCAGGTCTTCATTTGCATCCTTCTACTACAGCTTTCCAAAATGCAGACAGACTCCTGCTTTTACTCAGCTAGAGTAAAACTACTACTCACGCTAAAACCAATGTCCCATAAAGCCACTTGCCATCCTACCCTCTTACTACACAGTCCCATCACCCATGTCCAATACTTCCTGCTTTTCCAGCCAACATTCTCCCCTATCTTAGCAGCTTTGTGCAACAGAGTTACATCTTTTATCTTAACTAGAAAAGCAGGCAAGCTAAGCTCAGGTGGCTGACGGTCCCCACAGGCTGTACTGCCCTTCCAAAAGTTAACTGCTCTGCATCAGCAAGAAAAGCCCATACACAAGCACTGGGGAACGTCACTCATAAACTGGACCTCATTTAGTTCCCACACGCCTTGGGGATTTTTAATTGTTTGTTAACTTGAAAAGCAAAACAGATTATGGGACAGGTTCTCCAGTAGCAATATGCCAACCATTTCAACCATTCTGAATGGGGGCTGAAGGAAGTAATTCATAATTAGGCATGTTTTTTCAGTTTATAAAACCCAAATAAGGAATTTTCTAAAATCAAAAGGTCTTTCATATACTCACTTTTTACTTAAAGTGTCATAGAGAATAATTCTTTTATCCAAACCTACAGTTACAAGCAGCAGCTTATTGACTGGAGAAAAGCAGATTTCTGAGGCTGGTGCTTTATGAGTATTTTCAAAATTATGATATGGATTCTGGCTATTTACATCCCAGAGAGTTACATTTCCACTGTCAGAAACAGTGCCCAGCAAGGATTTCTTAAAGGATGAATATTTCAAGTGTCGAATAGGCTGTAAGACAGACATAAAAATGAATTTTAATACCAATATTAAACATTATATTTAATTATTTTCTAAAGACACAAAGAGATTAGGAATACAAAGTTAAAGTAGTCTACAGAGGCGTCCAACTCTGAAATATAAATAGTAAAACCAGAAAAATTGATTTTGCATTACAATGCCATTTTTGGTATCAGGGGTGCAGACTTTTTTTTACTATTATGGGGTACCATATTAGCTGATCAGCAAAATGAAGGACAAGAAAAGGAAACTTTTAGAAAAGTTTCTCAATTTTTCCGCAAATATCAGCCTTTGTATCAGTGATACAAAAAACCATCACACCTCATCTAAAATTAAAGGAGTGAAAAGGTACATTATTTCACCAACTGGTCTTCTGCCAAGCATGTTAAACTTAATTCCCCTTCACTGATTTGAGGTACTTGGCTATAAGCCAATTTGATAAGACACAGACTCTGGAGTTAAGGAAGTATGTAGGTCCTGCAGAACAGACTTCAGCCTGTGGACTAAGACCACAGAAGAGGATGACGTGTGGTTTATCACATGCAGCCTCGCCATCATAGAACCAGGTAATCCAGAAACTTTACTTGCCTTTCAGAAAAGATACTTTGTTTCTACCACATTGCTTCAGAGGATGTTTCAGAAGCTCACTGCTCTAATTCTGAATTACAGTACTCGATTTCTTGATCAATTTTACTTATGACCCATCTGCACCTATTCACTCCTGTCACCATAATGCACTTACACTTAAACTGTTTCCAAACTCCCCACTGCTGCTTTCCCCTGTTTTAATGAACAGCAACCTCACCTTCCTTCAGGCTTTATTTTCCTATTTAAAAAAAAATACATGAGGGAGTCCCCCAGGACTGGTTTTTCAGTACCATCAGTCTCTTTGCAACTCTCCCAGTAGGAATCTTCCTTGAAATCTTTTATGATCCTCAAATATTTTGCTGCTGCCTTTGCAACAGCAGTAACACTTCATCTATTTTATACTGTAAATACCCACCCCGAAATATCCTAGACTACATTTTCTTTTTTGAGTCTGTTTTGCTCATTGTCACTTTATATTAAGAAATCTAAGTCCTTCCTTCCCTTGGGAATTTTGAAATCCTACTGTAATAAGAAGAGCCTCAATTGTCCCCTAAATCTGGTATCTTGATTTCTACTCTGTCACAGTTATTCCCGTGTCCATAATTTCAATCATTTTTGGATACTGACACAATCCTCTCTTATGGGCAAATGCCTTCCCACTGGGCTTCACCATAGCTCTACTTAGAATCACAGAATCATTAAGGCTGGAAAAGATCCCAAAGACCATTGAGTGCAAACCTTACCCCAGCACTGCCATGTTCACTCCTAAACCATGTCCCTAAATGCCACACCTACATGTTTGTTGAATGCTTCCAGGGATGATGATTCCATCACTTCCCTGGGTGGCCTATTCCAATGTCTCACTATCCTTTCAGAGAAAAATTTTTTCTAAAATCCAATCTAAACTGGTGCAACTTGAGGCCATTTTCCCTTCTCCTAATACTTGTTACCTGTGAGAAGAGACTAACCCCCACCTTGCTAGTAACTATTTTTCACGTGGTTGTAGAGAGCAATAAGGTCCCCCCTGTGCCTCCCTTTCTCCAGGCTGAACAACCCTATCTCCCTCAGCTGCTCCTCAAAAGACCTGTGCTCCAGACCCTTCCCCAGTTTTGTTGACCTTACTTCTACTATCATAAGCACTACTGAAACTATTAAACAACATAGACAATGAAAGAAAATATTTGTTCGATTCACCAATGTAACAAGTTCCCATCCTCTCTAGTATTTTCTCACAAAGCACTGAATCAAGAACTTTAATCAAGTCCAGTCCAGTGAGTGAGTGCTCTTATATTTTAATTGCCTGAAACTGCTCTCAAAAAGCTATTGTTTTATTCTGGCATAGACCACACCACAGTACATTGTACTGGCCTTTATCCTAACTTCATTTTAATGGAGTTATGTGTTGCTTCAGATTCTTCCAGCATCATTTTCAGCACTTGTATTGCATGTCTTGCTGGATGCCAAATTGCTTCAACCTGCTTTAAAGAAGTGGCACCTTCAACTGCATATTCAAATAGGAATGAGTATGACTCTTCATCATTAATATGGTCTTCTACTGGACACAATGGAGACATTTTAATCATAATTTTTCTGTTTGTTTACACTGAAAAAATACTGAGAGATTCAGGAGTAACAGCTTCAATTACCAACAGGATCTACATGGGAAACACTCCTGACCCTCACAGTTCTTTCAATTCTTCACCTTCAAATACCTTCCTCCTTATTGCCCTGGCATCTGCTCGTTTTGTTTTCTCACTCCTGTCCTTCTGCCCACCAAGACAACTCTCTTCTAGCTCTTCTCAAACATCCCTTGCTATCCCACCAAGTCGGCCATTTCCTTTTCTCCTTTGTGCTTTTAATCTCACAGGTCTCAGCAAGTTCTCCATTTTCTTTCATATGCCTACACTCCCCTTATTACCACTGCTCCGCACTTTTAGCTTTAAAAGCTGAAGAACATTTCACTATATGGAGTGGCCAGAACCCATCACACTCCTTTACAAATCAGCCAGCTGTTCAAACAGCTAAACTAAATCCTGTTGCTAGGAGAATTGCACCAGGCAGCAAAGACTCGAACAAACATTATGTTTTGAAACAAACCTTAAATTTATCCTCACAACAGCAGGCAGATAAGAATCTGGTGGTCTAAATGAATGCCAACAGCAAAGACAAATTATGGGATCTGCAAACAACTCTGTGCAAGAACTCAATTCTAATAAAACACAAAGGTGTTTCTGAATTAAAATCAATTAACAGAATACAGGCCAATGCTCTTATGAAAAGAATTTTGTTTAAAGTCACAGAAAGCACTGCAACCTTGGGCTATTCTGCTACTTGTAGAATCTACACAACATGAGAAATTAACTGGCAAGGAAACTACATTCCACCATGCTGAATCAAACACAGACAAGCTACAATTTATAAGGTTAGTTAGACTTCACATTCCTCACTTCTAAAAAAAGTTACTATGGAGAGGTGACCCTTCCTAAGTTAGACAACTAGTGCCAGGATCAAATAGCATAACACACTGTTTATGTACTCAAGTTCACTCTTAAGGAAACCTGGCCCCTAAGCTATAAATCAAGTAAAGGCTTTTTATATTTAACAGAATTACACAAGTCTTCAGATAATTGCTTCACTGCAGAATCAATCCTTCAATTCTCCAATTAAAACCCAAAACAATAATAAAGCTATTTCTGCACATAAAAGTAAAGAACATTTTTAGGATCGAAGACAAGCTGGTAAACTGGGACATCCAACTAGCCAACTCATTACAAAATCATAGCTCAATTCCATTTTAAATTAAAGCTATCCTCAAATAACTGCCCTCCCTAAGAAAATGTTATAGACCCTTTAGAATGTGAACAGGAGCTCTTTGTTTGCAATTACTTTAACACATCAAATAGCTTTATCAATCCTAAAGGTCACTCAGCTTTGCAGCAGACCTCTTGATTTCATCTGACAAAAGTTATTCATGGCGTCTCTCTTACTCCTAATCCTTTTTTGGTGGAAAGAATTAAATATATCAAACAGGTTCATGCAAATCATCCTCACAAGAATTTCCTCATTTTCCAATTAACTAGCAGCATAGTCTCACTCTGGATATTCACCTCAACTGCATAATCCAGCCATGGACCTCCCTGTAGCTCCTGCCTCACATCCACATTCTTCACAAGACCGTAACAATCAAATCAGAAAAATGACCTGACTATATAAATGGATTTTTAAGATCAAACCAAGTATAAAGTACAATTTTGCTTCAATACAAGGATGAGATTGGCGATGGATCAAAGATACTGCAGCACCTAAGAGCAGAGAGAGTTTAAATTTAACAGAGATTTTTCATCAGAAAGTATACCATAATTCCCGAGATGCTATGAGATTCTGAGAGATTTTTCACCAAGTTATACTGTTTGTGCTAGACAGGAGAAAAATTTAATTTGACACTACCTGCAATCTAAGACTGAAAAAGCTGTTGCAGTAACAGAAAAGGAATAAGTCACAACTTCAGCGCTTCTTGCAACATTAAAGGTCAGGTTTAGGACCAAAGCAACAGTTCTGCATCCCCTAGGCAGCTCCTACCTCTGTAAAAAATGATTCAGTGAAAAACGAAAGCATGCCTAGAACTCAAACACACGGCTATCCATAACACAAGACAGTTCTCACTACGAGCACACATTGGAATTTCCAGTGGGACTACACAGCTCATTTACTACTGCAAATGCTCTTATATCAAGAGATAATTCTTTTAATATCTTTTGAGTTTGTGGAAAGGAATTGCAGTGGCAAACCCTACCAAGGTCCTTAAGTAGTACATACGCTTCGTATTTGTCTTGTGCACAATCTTCCTTCAAACTAGTTCTCCCAAATATTAACTAAACACCTAAGCAGGTAAAATAAAACCTCATTACTTTTCTCTTTGAGCAGCTGTGCAATTTTAAGCTCCAGATTAAATAAACTTATTTCCAAATACAGGCTTGTATTCACCCCTACTGTATAGCTAGCTTTGAATAAGTTAGAACTCAGGCTGCATGGTCTTTGCCCTTTGCAAAAACATCAAGTCATGAGTTGAAATCCTGCTTTGGTTTGTAAAGCCAACTGTGCTTTTATCAGTTCTAAGATGTCTAAAAGTTTGTTCTTAAGGAACCAGCACCTACAAGTAAAATTTGCTGTAACCTGTATAGAAATTAAGGCATTTGAGAAATTTGTATTTCGATGCCACCTATTATTTATGGTAATAATGCACACAGTGGTCTGCTTTTTCATTTTCTGAAGGGCATTCTTAAAAATGAAAATGAAACAGAATAACAAAACTTAAAAGCTCTTGATATGTACTTTCAATTTCTGAAGACTGGGAATTAAGCTTAGTACCTGAAAGGAACTTAACACAGAGAGCCTACCTGTCTGCTGCCATAACCAAAGGGAGTACTTGAGAAATTGGTGGTAACGCTGTGCAGGATGATTTCACCACTCAAAGATCCAGAAACAATGTAGCCATCATTCCAATTATATGCAACACACGTGACTTCATCTTTATGATCCTGTGGGAAAGTGAGGTTAGAGGGAGAGTGTTAAAGACATTCTTCCTAATTTATGCTTTTGCAAAAAAACTTCAGCTTGATTTTTTATGACCATCTGTAACATTTTAAAAGATTTAAGAGTTGTTATGGAATATCACAGAAAACAGCAGCAAAACATACTAAAGATCAACCATAACCATTCTCTGACTTTTTGGATTAGGTGGTTTTAATAAATTAGCAAAGATGATCATGTAACTATATACAATATTTTTATAAGACAACCACAGAGATATTTACCACAGGTGTTATGAACATTATTTTAAAAGTAAAGTCTCCCAGAAACCAGTGATATTTGAATACACTTTCTGTTAATCTGATGTGCTACTGCCAACTTCCCCTTCTGTCACTTTTAGCATTAACACATATATTTACCAACCAGCTTTTCAGTACAGTCATTTACAGTGATGATATTGTTTATAATGAACATATTGTTGTTTCCCTATGTTCCTACACAGGGGAAGACAATGGCCTTGTACTTCTAACTTTACTAGAGTACTTCTAACCCAAACGTTAGGAATAGATATTTGAAGTATTGAATTGGCTACCTAGCAGTTTTGTTTCAAACTGTAAGACCAAGAAAGAAAGTATAAATCAAAGCTGAAGTTTCATAGCCTCTTAAAACAGTGATGCTAAATAAGAGCAAACCATCTACTTAAGCAATCTGGGAAAGATACTAAGCCATCCTAAGTTTTGTGCATCATAAAAAGGTTTTAGAGAATTCATACTGGATCAGTTAGAAGACAACCATCTCCCAGTTTTGCACATTAGTTCTGCTACAGTATTCTACGAATACAGAGGTGTTTTCTCACTTGACATAACAGAAACAGCAATTACCTGGAATGCAACTCCTGGAAAAAATCCCCATCAGATAATATCAATAAAAGTTTGCAAAATAAGAAGTCTATTCTTAAAATTTAAGCATATATAAAATTTTACTCTGAAAACACCCAGTTACATATGTTTGTTAAATTTGCTACTTACAGCACATAACACAAACTTCAACAAGACCCAGATACGTGCTAGCTCCTATCTGTGACCTTGATCCTGCAGACACCAGGCTTAGAAAAAGTGTATTTTTTACAGTTGGCAGACAAAACCTGGGAGTGGAAAACTACAGTTCTTCCTCAGCCAAACTTACCTTTAGGCTGCGGTAAATCTTTCTGGACTTCAAATCCCAGATATTAACTGTGTTATCAAGGCCTCCACTGACAATATATGAAGAACTAGAATTCAAGCTCACACATGTCTGTTTTGCCTAATGGAGAAAGAAGAAACAAGTATGTTAAAGATAATTAAGGGATTTAATCAAATCTACTTAAAAGCACACTGATGTGTGTTTTCATTTTCATCAGCACGAATAGTCCCACTGACAGACCTGTTCATACTCTACAGCCATTTCCCATCAAAAGGCATTTAAAATCCAGTCCATTTTGGACATACATTTAATATACTTTAAAATGTAAGTATATTAATTAATAAACCCTCAAATGCTCACACTTCCCCATTCCCATTTCAAATTTTTTGGTGCCTTTTCCTCCAATATTCATTTTCCCTTTCAATCATAGCTCTGTATAGTGCAATCATAGTTTTTTATTCAGGTACTGAGTTTTTTTTTAAAAAAGTCCTCAGTTAAGGAAAAAAACTCTTTAGAAGAAAATCAGTAAGTTGTCTAAGTTACATACTTCACATTCTCTAAACATTACAGGGAATATTATAGCAGCAAACCTCATAATTCGGTTAAGTGATTCTTTTTAAAATAATCACTGAAGTACCAGCTTTTGAAAAAAAAATGTCAATCTTAATGATAGGCCTACATTGAGGACAAATTATTACTCAGTTCCATCACGTTGAAAATTCACTTTTAAGTTCTCAAGATTTGAGTGAAGAAAAAACAAGTCCATCTAATTATTGACATGGTAAAATTGCAAGGGATTGCATTAGTTATAGATCAAATTTATTGAAATCTTCAGGACAAACACTCCACCTTTGAAAGAGTTTGCTTCAGCACCCTAAAAGCAAGGTTAGAACAACTTTCCAGAAAATTTCCAGTCCAAATTAGCATTACAACAGCTATCCAAGGAGAATAATTACAATAGTTTAGAACACTACTAAGCTATTTAAGTGACTATGTGAAGAGATTCTTCTAAAACTAAGTCCAGCTTTTTGAACTGCCACACTTCCATTTAACCAGGGAACAAAAAAAAGCCTTGAACACAACAGAAATTCTCTTGTTTCTTGCAGTTCCAGAAGCTGGTACATGTACACTCCAAGAACAACCTCTAGATAGACTCTTATGTTTTCCAGTGTACAATTCATAGGCATGCACAACACTGACAGTTCAAGCTGGAAAATGAGTTCAAACTTGAGCTCTATTCCATCTCCTACACATTAGATCACATCTGAACCACTGACTGCCTCGAGTCATCATACTTGAATAACTGCATCTGTATCTTCTTACTGACAAAACTATTTTAAAAGCACGATTGCCCCCACTCTTTATATGTGTTTAACAATACTCAAGGAAATGTTTTTACATATGTGTCACAATTCTAACAATACTAAAATTAAATTGATCCCAATACGCAGAGCAGATGTGAGACACACAGGATACAAAGTGAAGTGGGGAAAAAATGAGGGAAAAGCATGACTCATACTTACTCCTTCAGCTATTTCAAAGAGTGGAACAGGTTTGCTCTTACAGCTTGAAACAACTATTTTATCACCAGCAGCAGAAGCAGTGGCCAGGTATCTATCTTTGTCACAAGTTAAGGAGCGTAATTGTAGGATACTGGTGATTAATAAAAGCAACAGGAAGTTTCCCTTATTGAACAGAAGACAGATTGGCTAAACAGTCTAAAGCACTGTACCTTGAAGGGACCTAGAAACAGAACTGTAAGGCTATTTTCCAAGCTTTCATTAAGAAGCTCTTGAATTAACTGCAGCCCTTACTTGCCAATGCAAGAGAGAGCAATTGCTTTGAGAGAAAAGATGAGAAATATCTGCCAGGTATTATTTAAGAGCTCTTTACCACTAAGGCAGCTTATCCAGTCTACAATTCTCTTTCCCCACACCCCAAGTAAGAGCCCCATTTATCACTAGTTCAAAGGAATGTCTGTTGCTGTTAGCAGACTATGGATTTCAAGAATGGTCCTGGTCATGACAAATGTTAGACTACTTCACCATACAGTTTCTAGAGTACAACGAGCAGTTGCCAATTTCTCCCACTCTGTACTGAGAAAAGAAAAACAAAAGCCCCAAGAGGACCTTTTATGAAACTAAGTACCCCAAAGTAATAGGAACATTTATAGAACTACAGAGCAGGGAGACTGCATCTTCACCACCACCAAACAAATTGAGTAATCATTTAGTCTTCAGGCCAATGCCCACTGTGATTTTGTATTTGCTCATTTAAGAGTAACACAGGTTAATTGGCTGGATTTAACACAAGAGAACCAGGAGGCAGAGTAGTGCTTGCTATTGCTTTTATTATTTTAAGGCACTTTTTTAGAATTTTACAGCACTATGCAGAACCAAAACTAATGCTTTATCCCTAACAAGCTGACAAGTCTATAAAGCAAGGTACTTCGTTGTTTCAGTTTTGGGAGATGAAGAGGAAACTTGGTAGAAGAAAGCATTTAAGACAGACTGCCTTGAGATAAAGTTTACTAAATACATACAAGTTTGTATGCATACACATGAAAACGTATCTGTGCTTCAAATTCTCTGCAAGCTCCACAGCTAAAACATGCATTTGTGTTCTAATTGGTGCAACTTTTTTTCTCATACATTGACTTAGGAGACAGACATTCAGAACTTGCAGGACTCAGCTGCTATGTGCCAGCATTCTGTCCTCCTTCCACATCGAGATGAGGCAGCACCACCTTCTCTGACAGCCATACATGCTGTTCACCTGACAGCCCACTGAGATTTTGCATATGTTCATCCAACACTTGGCCCCTCAAACCATTATCCTAGAACTGGCTTTCAAGTCAGAGGTGATAGATCTAAATGGGTCAGATCCATTTTGATAATAAACCACCACCACCCTATGGATGTTTTCCTACACAACCAACACCTTTGTGCTTCCTGCCTAAATGCTACAAGCAATGGAAAGAAAACCAGTGCCTACAGGGTTAGAGGTAAGGGTACACTACCAAAGACTCTCAGAATCATGAGAAACTCTCCCTGGAAAAAAAAAACCCTTTGATTACCATTTTCCTAACTACACTATGTACAGATTTTTGCTATACCAGCAATTGCTTTCTTCAGACTTGTCAGTTACTTGAGCACTGTCTTAAAAGTAAGTATCATAATCAACTACTGAAGAAACAAACAAGTAAGCTTTACTGTTGGCAGCCAATTCAGGCATATTATAGCCATTAGAAAAAGCTCCTAAGAGATATAAGACTTCTTCAGAATTATTTACCATCGTGAACTGATTCTATAAATCCTTTAAACACAGGGAACCACAAAACTTTGATCAAAATACATACCAAACTTTTTATACACAACTTCAAAACACGTCAGGCCTGTGTTTTACAAACACTTCAGTAAAAAAAGGAAAGAAAAAAAACCACTGGAATTTTGCAGAACACCCACAAAAATATGGCTGAAACTGTAAAGGATACTATTGCTGGCCCAGCATAGTGAACTGACTGGATGTGAGGGTGTATGTGGGTTGAACTGCTCCACCACAGTTAGAGTTGAGGAATCCCATATTTTAACGTCATCTCCTGATGAGGCAAAACGTATGCTTTCTTGCATGGCTGTACCTGTTTTAGCAGAAATAAATGAATAAGTGAAAACACATAAAAAAAACCCAGGCAATCTAACAGTTCAAAATAACAATTTTAAGTGGTACAGTTGAAGTTTTTTTGATAACCGCAACGTTCATTTGGAGAGTTAAACAGTACCATTCAGCTGCATACACGAGTGAAAGCAGCAGACACTCCAAGCTTGTGCTACGTGAATTCTTGCAGGAAACGCGTGGTTTGTTTTTCACAAAGCCATCCCCTCTATGGCATCAAGAGACTAAAATGAGGCTTTTATCTCCACAGTTCACAGCTGCCTACCAGGAAGCCCTGAGTATTCGAAGGACCTATTTCCCACCAGTAGATGGGGATATACAAACCAGAATCAAACCGTTGCAGCGGTAGGCTGGGAGTATGGACCTAAAGGACTCACTGCAGCGTTCAGCTCACCACTCCAAAGGAAACATCCGATAATCCTTTAAACGAAACCTTTGGCAGTAGAATATGAGCGACAATGAGTCACCTTTCCTAGCGGCTTACAAAACAAAAAGGCCAAGAACAATGTACTGCTACTTATTTTGACTGACACCGCTTTAAGACTTAAAGCCAGGCTAACCAGTGCCTGGTTTGAAACGCTGATTCTCAGCCTTTTATTCCTGGTAATTTTAAACTACCAACAAACGAGGATTCTCAACGTGAGCCTTCCCTTCAGCTGAAAACATAATCACTCCTTAGCCAAAGTTTGCGGGACGTTTCCACACAGCTGTAGGCCATTCATTCTTACTGCCGGGAGTGTTAACACTCAAAAAACTACTCAAGAAATTCAGGGTCCACGTACACCTTCGCTCGGCATCACCCCGCGGAGCCGCTCCTCCCGCCTCACACGGAGCTTGTCTCCCGCTTCTCCCTTCAGCCCCGGAGGCCGCGGGAGGACCCGCTCAGCGCGGTGCGCCCCGCCCCACGGCATCGGTATCGCCACCGCCCGATCCCGCTCCCGCGCTCTCCCCGCGGCGCTGCGCACCTGGCCGGGCAGGCACCGGGCCGAGGCACCGGGCCGA
>VZRQ01003237.1:1180499-1220460 GCA_013397975.1 Machaerirhynchus nigripectus | reverse complement strand
TCCGCCCGCCCCGACTGGGCCCGGCCGCGCGATCCCGGCCCGACTTTCCGCGCCGCGCCCAAGTTCACACGCCCCGTCCCGGCAGCCCCCGCGCGTCGCGCCCGGCGCTACGGCGGCCCGGAGGGGCCCGGCTGGAGTTCCCGGGGCCTTGAGGACCGGGACGCGACCGGATCAGTAACTGGGCCCATCTCGCAGCGGCCTCCGGGGCCCCTGACCCCGCACGGGCACGGGCCGCGCCCTGGCAGCTACTGGAGGAAGGGGGCGCTGGCCACGTGTATTGGCAGTAAACCTGCTGTGGGTGTGTTTGAGGGGCACCACATCCGGCATCTGCCGCGTTTTGAATTGGAAACGCAGAGGAAGGTCTGTGTTCCAGTGGTGACCAAAAGGCATCCAGCACTGCCGGCATCTGGGATGTCCGTACATCTGGGACACGGGGATGTCATGGTGACAGAGCGAAATAAATGATAGCAGTTAATACACTACTTCTAGGAGCACCAAGTGATAAGAGAATTGTTGCATATGTTTCCTGACTTGGAATATAACTGTTAGCCTGGTCATGATGAATTTTACAGAAGGAGGGATTTTTTGGTAAAATGAAGGGTAGCTCTTCCTTCTGTGTATTTTCACTCCTGCTTTCTACCCCTAAACAGAAAATTATTTACTAAATTATTGATTTTAAAGGTATACTAGATGTGGAACCTGTAGGAAAACTTTCTGTAGAGATCTGCCTTCGAGTGAGTCTTCATCCTGTGTACCCTCAGAACCAGTCGAGCTGAAGTGCCTGATTTACTTTCCTTTTATGATGCAGTCTTGATTTCCCAAGTTCATTTAATGTCTAGTCTGTATAAGTGAACTCACAATAAGGAGAAAAGAAATCATGCCACTGTTTCACAAAATGCCATTATTTCCATACAGCAATGAGGATCATGCCTTTATTGCATCTATTAATCCTCATTAACCAATCATCAGTCATAATTAAATCTTCAATCATCTGCCATCTCAGCTTAGTGTTAAGGGATCCACAGCATTCCTACAAGTCTTCTACCCTCACTCTACTTCATAGTCCTAATTTGCTGCTAAACCTGTCATGTTCCACTTCTGAGGCCAGTGCTTGTTATTCCATTCCAGCTTCAGTACAGAGAATCTAAAGCCTTTACCACAACCATATCCTCTAGCTTTTTTTTCTTTATCTCCTCACTGTGGAGCATAAGTGTTTTTACAGACAGGTAGGTGAGTAGGTGAGGCCTTACAAGCCCTGAAGCTGAACAGTTAAAAATTTGGGGAGTTTTAAGTGAACATGATAAGCACGTTTTGCTTCATTCCATAACAGGCCCTCAATTAAATCAGTTTTTTCTGCTGATAGGACCTTTACTGGCACTTTTTAATGCCAGTGCCTGTGCTGTGTTTCTTCTTGGTATTTGTAAGGAACCACTGGGACATGGTGTATCTTATTTGGGGAAAGGACCGCAGCAAGGAGCCCACCCCTTAAAGCCAGAGCAGTGCTGTCGCTGAAATGCCTCCTGTGCAAGGCAAGGCATTCCCAGCAATTGTGCAAGGCTGTAAGAGCAGTGGAAATGTGAACAATACACGGACGAAGAGAGGTAAAAATAGTAACAGTTTATATAATAATTTTAACTGTATTATTACTATTATTAGTTTTAAAACATTTTGGACATAGAAGTATTCTTTCTTTTCCCATAATAATAAAAATTAGTAACAGTTCTTGGATTAGGCTAAGATTTCAATTACACTAATACATTTTTGTCTTTAAACATCCAAAGGTTTCCTCTTTGCCCATAAACAAGGTTTTCATTGTAGGGACAGTGACATTAGGTTCTGCAAGATGTCACAGAGTTCCAGGGGAGTAACACCAGTCAGGACACTCAGGGAAAAAAGGCCTGAATTTCTTTATGGTTATAATTGGCTTTTAGAGCAGTTTGGAAACCACTTTAAACTTGGTATTATCCCATTTGGTAGTGGAATCTTAGGAACATACCAGAGCTAATTAATACACTGCATGTTGTATGATGATAAAATATATACAGTAATTTCATAGGATAGACGGAATCTTGACTTTTCCTGCTAGCTTTGCTGTATAGTAGCTATATGATGCCAGAATCCTCGGGGAATGAAGCAAGAATCACTGCCAAGAAGCAAGGAGCTTTGCCTAGGACATTGAAATCTTTTGGTGGCTGCTGAAATGTTCTTTTCAACTCTGGAAGTCTGGCCAGGAGCTAAACCAGCCCTGCAGGTGCTCCATGTCTTCACAGACTTCCACCCTCCACAAGGCCTACAGGGCTGGCTCCGTCAGATCGTGACTATTCCTCAGGTAGCATATTCTGGTTCCGCACTGAGAGTTTCGCTGCCATTTGCTTCAACACAGTCTTTCTTTTCTTCTATGCACGTTAAGTAGAATCCTAAATCATACTGAGATGGGAGACAAATGAGAATAATTCTAATTATCTCTGGGGTTTCAAAGTGGGAAATTAAACTGCAGTGCTAAATATTCGACTTCAGCACTTGCCTCTGGACCCTTTCACCCACTCTGTTTTAAAGATTAACCTATGCTTCATATTTTCACTTCTTTCATTTAATGATGCACTCAGTATCTTTAACTCAAAGGAAACCTTTGGCAAGCATAAATGGATCTCTCTGCTGGCTTAATTAGTTCAGCATATTAGCTAACAATTAATTCTAGTTCCATCCTTATTCTTTTAAAGAATTTTCCTTCTTGGATTTCACTGAAAATGGATTTGGAAACAAATGACTGTTCCCTTTACAGAGTGTCTCGACTGAATAACAACATAAATACCCTTCCTCTTTCATTCAAGGATCTGAAAATATTTTGCAAATGTTGATGCAGAAAACTTAAAATCCCTCACTGATGAGAGGATTACTGTTATCTTATGATAAAGAAACTGAGACATAGTGAGGGTAATTACTAGGATTATTTTCTTAGATTGATGTCATTCAAGAAACGGATATATACTTTGGACAACAAAAAATGATTGTGATTTGGAGCTGTAGTGGAATTTAAAAACCAGTCACATACAATTGGATAAATCTGTGTGAAATTACTGATTTCCACATCATAAAATTAATTTAACCAGAAATAATTTCAAGTTACTATATATTTGTAGGCATGAGAAATCCTGTGAATGCCTTGAATATACAACATCTTTCAAGGCAGCACTATAACTTAAAACTATATTGAAAGAGTATTTGAAAACTGAAATATTCTAAAATCCATTCAGACCTTTCAATATTAAGCTCCCTGTTCAAATTCAATTTGAGCTCTAGCAGGTTCTTGATGATACAATTTTTAATTACAGGACAAGAAGCTGGTTTTGTTCTCAGCAGTTTTGCTTCATTCAGTTCATAGAATGGAAAATACCAAAAGAATTTTAAAAACCCCAAACACCTCTTTTTACTGTCCTTTAGTTCTGCACAGGTCTTTCTTGTCCCTCACCCAAGGGGATGCACTGAAGATAAAATGTCATTCTTTTCATAATCTTTCCATTTCTCCCTGCAGTGTGCTCTCCCTCTCTCTCTCTCGCTATCTTTCCTTGCTCCATCCCATGATTTTTCAGATAGGGAAGCACTATCCATTCCTTCCACAGATGTAGAATGGAGAAGTATTTCAGTTAAAATTTGAAAAGAATTGGTAAACATGCTGGTGGTTCAAAGCTGTCAATACAGTACGTAGCTCTTTGGCACTATTGTATGGGGCAGATCACAGAGAAGACCTTTCCACAGCAGGAAGGTCTTCCTGTAGACAGTGAAATCCTCCTTCCTCCTCTTTCTTCTTAATTTTGGAGTAAGTGACACAGACAAATATTCTATGAAAATCTAATTCAGCATGGGTGCTGACACAAATTTATTCTGGTTTCACATATTGAAGGTTTTAGTCTCCATTCACTGGTAAGGAAAAAAACCCAGCCAACTACTGTAATGTATAACCAAGAAACAATTTACTTTGCAATTAATTTTATACTTTTTTTCTGTGCCATTACTAGAGACATTCAGCCTCCTTCCTTACAAGCAGATTTTAACTAAAGAGTTTAATTATATGCTAAAAGAAAAATGTTTTCTCCAACGGTGTCTTCTAAAACCTGCACTGAATACTTTATCATGTGTTTATGAGGATAAAATCTGCTGCTATGGATACAGTGAGGTCGACATTTTAATGTTATTATTTCACTGTGCTGTGTTAAAGGATAATATTTTTATTTCAAAGGAGATCTTAGAATGTATTATAAGAAAGTAAGTACAGTAATGTATTTTAAATGAATATGTAAAGGGTTTTATTTAATATTTCTCTTTCAAGTATGGGAATTATAACAAGGTCCAGACGGGCAGCAGTGAAAAAACACCTTGTCTGCAACAGAACTTCACTTCCATTTTCACCTGATGCTATAGCATGTTTTACAAATATTAATTAAGCCGCATAAAAATCCTATGATAATCCTGAAGGTGACCCCAAACAGAAAAAGATAGGTTTAGAGTTTTTACAAAGCACAAGACAGAACAGTTTTGGGGTTTTTTTAACTGCAATTTCATGCTTGTTTCTTGTAAAAGAAAAATGAGTAATGTCAGTTTTTATCTTTCCTGCTTTTTGAACAGCTGCAGAACAATAAATTCTTTTAATGAAAGAATAATGCTGAAGAGTATCTCCTCCAAACTTGCTGTTAGACAGTTGAGTTAAATAATCACACTAACTCAGTTTTAAAATTGTCTTGCAAAAATAACTGCCCTATCAATTATTCACTTTTTCCTTCCTTTTTATAATTATATCATAATCCTTCTAATTTTCTGACTACCTACAGCATTCCAGAAAAGAGTACACAAAATAAAAAACAGCACAACTTTTAAACAGCTACACATAACACAAATATATCCAGTCATCTTTCTTGTATAGGAATGAAGAAAAATAGGAGAAAACTTTACTTCCTTTCTTCCTGTACTGATCAAATTTAAGATACTCATTATGCTGAATCTTACCTCTCTCTCCCTCTTCCTCCCTAAAAGAAACTTCACTCAACCAGGTAACATTTTTCTGAAAAGCACAAGCCAAGGTAAATCCGCAATTTCCAAATAGCTCAAAAAAGTTTATTGTTTTATCACTCAGCTACAGTACAGGGAATGCCTGACTAAAGTGAAAGGATTTTTCACAGGAAATGAACCATTAATGCTGAATTTTTCTGGCAACACAAAAACATAACCAGTGGTAGGACAAGTCTCACAGGGTTCCTGCCCAAGTGTTCTGGAGTATTTTGCTGTTTGTTGCGAACAAATCAAATAGCAAAGGAGTGCCTGGCTTTGGAATGTGAGCAAAACCAAAGGGCCACAGCACCTCTCTGGTCCACTGACTCACTTGTTCATGTCAAACTCTCAAGCATATTCCCTCAGGTGGCTGTTGTTAGGACTCATTTGTGTTTCTTGAGTACTTTAAAATAGTATTTACAGCAACATTCAGAAAGCTAAGTTCTCTTAGCTTTTTCAAATAATTTTAAAAAATATTCTGTATTGTACCATTTTATTCTTTGTGCTGCTTTGTTGGGGGGAGAGTTCATTTTAAAAAAATGCTTTGAAATTATGAAGACATCTGAATCAACGACCTGAAATGCTAGTTTCCAAACAGATGTATAAAAGAACAAACTCAGCGATTATTTTAGGCCCCCCAAAAATTCTTAACTTCAGAAATAATACCAACTTTTGATAACTGCCAAAGCAATTTAAAAATTGCTGATGAGAATAAAACCTCAGGGAAAAAGGAATATCTATTAGCAGGTGCTAGAAGGCTACAAAACTGTTCAGCTTTTCTAAACAGTAAGTAATTATTGAAAAGCTAGAAAATCCTCTTGTTAAGAAACTGCTTATAAAATATTTAATTTCTAAAGTATTATTTTAATTTTACAAACTATTAATGTTTAAATAATTAGAAATAAGCTAAAAGTGAAAATTATAAAACATAACAGAAGTCAAATCCTGGTGTGATTAATGAAGTTGTTACATTAACACTATAACTTAAGTCTAAGTCTGTAGCATTCAGCTAATAACTGATCAAGTTATTGCAAAATAGCATTTAGTGAAGCAGAGAAATTATCCAATTGAAAAGACTTCCTTCCGTTATTATACAGCCATTGGCAAGATCAAACATATCTTCCAAATTTGTTATTGATTGCAAAGTAACATCAAATGGAATCTGAAAAGAAAAAAAAAAAAGAAAAAATATGAAATGAATAACTTAATTGAGCTTAGAGGTACCAAAAAGTACATATATACCAATATACATATACATACATACCAATAGTTCCCCATAAAGCCATATTTCTGAACTACAACCAATTAATAAGTTAGAAATACTTATTGCATCAGTATAAATTTGTGGTTAATGACATCTCTTGCAGGAAACTACTAAAACAGGACTCAAGGGAGGAAACGTCTATCAACAGTCTTGCTTACAAAGTTTATCATGATCATCTGTAGGTCAAATAAAGAGCAGCACGAATGATTACTGATTTGGAAGGCTTTTCCTAAGATGAGAAATTGAAGGAGCTGAGCTAACAGTAAAAGGTGAAAAAGAGGGCAATGATAAACTGGTTTGTGTGTCCATTGAACATGGAGAACTATTTAACTGATTTAGGTATCAAGAAAAACAATTAAAGGAAGAGAAGCTTGGAACAAGCTACCTAGGGAGGTTATTTTTAATGCAATTATTTTATTTATAAATTTACTTCTAACATTTAAGATTGGAGCTTCCAAACACTACATTTTATCTCCCTCAAGGACATAGCTACTCATTAAATGGCATTAAAAACAAGCAGGCTGATAATTTTTATTCTTAAAACATGAAGAGTCAAATAATTTTAAATGAATAATTCAATGATAATACATTTTTTTCCATTTATAAATATAATCGAGGGCTGAATCAAAAGCACTGTAAGACACACAGACAGAAGAAACAGAATCAAAGAAAAGAAGGTGGAAACATGATAGGCATGTGACAGCTCAGACAATGAGAAAACAAAGACCACAAATTAGAACTGACTTTGTCCAATTAATTCACCAGAATATGAGCAACAAAAAAGTGTTTGGTGGGAGGAAATGATGAAAAACTGCATGTAAGAAATGTATCTGCTGCCTTCTCCCACATGCTTGAAAACAAAGGGAATGTACTATTCTATGGTATACATAGTCCCTCTCTGAGCTTTCTGTCTCTAGCTGAGACAGGGTAATGCACACATACAACTTACAGGAAAGTTTGGAAATGCTACTTTGAAATATGCTATACATAATGAAGTGCTGAGCACCCTACAAGTTCTATTGGCTTCAGGGAAGAACAAAGTTACGCAGCATCTTGAAGGATTAGGTTTCAGCTGCTCAACCAAAACTACCCTATCTAAAAGCATCTTAGTTTGAAGTTTGTGTCTGAAACTTTGTGATGAAACATTTTAGCTTGTTGTGGAATTTAGCGAGAATAAAACAGAGCAGCAAACATCATATTCTTACTAGAAGAACACCACTAAATCTGCTACTTCACTTCCATCGTAGACCCACAAATAGAAGCAGGCAAAGTGAAAGGAATTCACAAGAATTTAACCAGTTCCAGGAAGTTTCCATGATTCTGTGAAAGTTTATCTGTATCTTTCCCTAGGAATCGATCAGATCTTGATACCATGGAAGATACTTCCCTGGGACTCTGAAAAGTACAGCTTTACAGAATGGATGTGGGTGTATTCTGATGCATTGATTAAGCCAGATTGAGTGATATGAAGATCTGGGAGTCATTTGAGAGAGAACTTCAGGATGGATAACGAGTGGTGGCAGGAATAGTGCAATGTGTATCAAATTATCTGCTGCAGGACGCACAGGACAGCACTACAGATTCTCTCTTCTGTAACAGGCCACCAGCCCAACTGTTCTCAGATAAAACTCGGGATCCTGTTCTGGTAGGAAGAGCTATCTGACTGGAAGAGTATAGTGGATGCCTTTTCCATTATCATTCCATTGTGAACAATTACTGGCAAGATATTTGAGGATTAGTTGAGGGAGTGATATGTTACAGTGGATTCCAGAATCTCCTGTGGAGTCCCTTGAGCCCCAGCAGCTGTGGCCCTTTCCTGATCCCCCTAAGGTGGCTGAGAACACTGAACAGCACCGCTCCCTGCTATGGGCCATTTCCCACAGTCTCCTCTGGGATACTGACTGTGCTGGGTAACCAGATGAATAGGATGTTTTGTCCAGCAGCATCGAGAAAAAAATGGCATGCTATCTCTCAAAACATGTCATGGGCAAGGCAGAGAAAGGTAAAGAAAATAGAAGAAGCAAGCCTGAAGAACTGCAAAAATGCAAGAATGGAAAGAAATTGCATTTGGCAATTGCATCATGGAAATTCACTGGAGTCTGTGTAAACAATGACCAGAGAGTGGTGGATAATCTGTATTAACCATTGTGAGCAAAATCCCCTTTTAATACATTTTTGCATGTATGAAAAGTTGATTCTAATGAACAGTGAAGATATTCACAGTTTTTAATCACACACATTTGTATTTTATTTGTAAAGAGATAAAATAAAACCAAAACAGAAAGTCCAACAATGAGGAAAAAAATGGGAATATGCTTAGTGATTTAATCCATGCTTCAGTTTAACTGAATAGTAGTTTTATTTTAGAAAACAGATTTTTATCCTTAATGAGAACAACATACCTTAGTTAATGGCGAGGACAGGGCTGGAACAACAGACAGCAGTGCTTTGACTTCAGATAAACACCTTTTAGCAATTTCCTAGTGGTATAAAACAAGAAAAAACGTGTACTATCTGTGTAGTACAAACATATGCTCTACTATCAGTCTCCTCCGATAAGCTAACAGATGGCTCAGCCTTACAAAATTTTTCAGAATATTCAAGTTTTAGGTTATTCTAATTAAATTCACAGCAAAATAAACCTTAGCTGATGAATATAAATTTTCTGCACTGCAAATAGTTGTTTCCTGTACAAACACAAGTGCCCAAACCTTGCAGTTTCTACTGAGGCAAAATTGCTCCTGGTTCAGGTTTTAAATCCAGTGACTGAGCATACTTTTGCTATGTGTTTACTGAAGATATTATAAACAAACACCCTGACAAGATGATATTTATACATGTATAATGCATGGCGTGTTAATCTTATTAGTATTCTAAACATTGTTTTACCAATTACTGACATATATTAATGAAAGTTTGAGCAAACACCTTCAGGTAATCAGAAACACCCACTAAAGGACAGCTCTGTCTACCCTCCTGAAAACTGTGATTGGCCAAAATATCATTTGTTCTCCAAGCTGGTCAAAATACAGCCTCGTAATAATGGCACAGTGCACAATTGTCACTGTTTCAGAGCATCCATCAGACAAAATGACAGCCTCTACATCATTAATCATTTCACATAATAGATATGAAGAGAATCCTGTCACATGATAAATGTCTCCCACTTTGAAAATAAACGTCTATTTTGCCTTGGCATTTATCAAGCAGCACTTATGCTGTGGCAACATTTTATTCCAATGACATTATCTCAAACAGACCACATGGAAAATTCTGAAATTACCTTTTGTGTGTGTGCATATGTGGGGAGAGTTATTTGCTTGTGGACCATATTCAGCCTTGCTAATAAAAAGAAAAGAGGAAGATGGCATAGAAAAATGAAAATAAATTCAGTGCCACTTTTGGTCCTCTCTCAAAAATATTATTAGAAGGTTCTTATTTCAGAAACCACCACTGCTCATTTTACATAGAAGATGTGTAACTGATGTTTAAAAAGCACTTTTGGGTTGATCGCCATGCTAATTTAAAACACTGCCAAGGATTTTCAGATGTAGATGACTATAAATTAGGTATCAGTTTCCAAATCTATGTACCTGAAGAGGTAGCCTTTATTTTCAAGTGGAAGGTTGAAAATGCCTGGGTTTTTTGTAAAGTGACAAGCAATATATAAGGAAAAGTTAAATATTAAATAAAGAGTGAAATTATTTCAACTTTTCTTTAAAAAGGTGAGGGAAGCTTAATGTCTGCCTTTATGCCTGCCTTCCAATTTATCTGTCATTTATTTCCTCAAAATAGACATCTTATATCAAGTCAAACATATATAAGAGCAGAACTGTTCTCACTTACTTCTGTTTTCTCATCAAGATCCACTTTCACATCACTCATTTTGGGTTTACTTGAAGGACTTAATTTCAAAGTTTCACTTTGTTCAAGAAAACTTGCAGGTACTGAAGTTGAAAAGCTCTTAGAACCTTCCATCAATATTTCAACTTGCTCCTTCAGATAAGACAATTTCTCCCTTATAGAAATAATTCTAAAAGAAGACGAAGTTTTTCATTATTAGTGTTACAAAACAACAATATTTGTTGTTTCCAGGTTATAATTAAGCTGACCTAGCTTTTATTACATATTGATTAGGTTCTACCTTTTCTTTCATTTCAAGACTGATCTCATAATTTTACAAAAGTAAGTTTTCCATTTACAAAAGTGGAGATACGGAATGCATTAGCTTTTTACATTAAAAATGGGAAGTATTATTTTAGGAATGCCTCTCTACGAAAAGGCTTTTTCATCCAACCAGCACAAGGGTGGCAGAGGCTGCCCGTTATTTCTTCCCTTCCATCCACTAAGCAGTTCCAAAAGTTATAAGACTAAATGAATGACAAGGAAGAAATAATGAAAAATGTCATAGGATGTAACATTAAAAGCAGAGTCTGGTGCTACAACTGAGAAAATTTTTGCATTCTCAGAGTTGTAATATGGGATGGGTAAAGTAGGTGATCCAGTGAGAGAATGGGAATAACTGCTGGGAGCACTTCTTAGATCTGCTACATTGCTATGCCAGTGTAATATAATTAACGTATGTTACTT
This sequence comes from Machaerirhynchus nigripectus, assembly GCA_013397975.1. Taxonomy (NCBI): domain Eukaryota; kingdom Metazoa; phylum Chordata; class Aves; order Passeriformes; family Dicruridae; genus Machaerirhynchus; species Machaerirhynchus nigripectus. Next base: position 1,209,563 of record VZRQ01003237.1, on the reverse strand, counting down.
GGTTCTTTAAGAATCAAAACTAAAATGCTAATGAATGCATTGAAAAAGCAACTGTTTGTACGGATTTAACACTGTGTACGACATCTTACAGTTTTTACAGTGAAAAATCTTTGAAAAGCAAAAATGAATGCTTTTAAAGATTTACAGCTCTTTGATATTTTGTACTTTATTTTCTCTCATCCTAAATGGCTGATTGATCTTTAATACAGCATGAAATAACAGGACAGAGTCAGTGATTATTTACCTAGCCAGTGGAATCCACAAGTGGCCTGAAAACACAGACATTGAACTGAAAATCTTGATGTTGCTGATCTTGACAGGGTTCGTATTATAAGCATAAAGCAACAAAACCTGTAAAAGAGATGGAATGGGTAAGCTGTAATGCAGTAGTCCTGAGCTATTTCAGTGAACAAGAGTATAGAAAAATATCAAGTACAGTGTACTGATGAAGTCTTAGATAACTGACCTTCAAAAAAGACGGGAGTGTGACTTTGTATGAATTATACTACACTCAGTTTTTACAGGTTTTTAAATCATTTAATTAATTAAATTAGATATAATTACTATGGCTTTGAAAATTAGTTATACTTCATAGAGCCACTATCAAAATCCCAGCGCTGTTCTCATCCTGGTCAATCATATGCATGGCTGTCATCATGCTAGGTTTAAATCCATGAAGTGTGCATAACTCGCCAATCTAATAAACCCATGCCAATATAAGAGAATTAAGGAGAATGTTCTCATCTTTCACTGCAAGAATTTACTAGTATGGTTGAAAATATGCTTCCTAGTGGTAGCTGCATATTTTGACTATATGGAAAATGTCAAGAATATGGCATTCAGGCATTATTTGGTTCTAAGGGTTGTCTCTGGTCCTCTACTGATCTGTATGGCCATGACAAAGTAACCTGAAAAACCATATTAAAAGGTTCATTATTTACATTAACTTCACAGGGCTTCTATCAGTTTTCTAATAAATATAAATGGATTTAATAGAAATTTAGACACCAGTCTGCCATGCCAAAAAGTTTGAGATCATGGATTTTTCTTGCTGTAGCAGAAATTTTACCTACACTTTGTTCTCTTGTGTAAAGATAAAACAAATTCCATTTCATAGTCTCTCACATTCCTGCAACCCTCCCATCTCTTTCATCTTTCATGTTCAGTCTGATCTTTTAGGAGAATGAGGCTTACAAAATCCCATTTTCCCTGTATATGTGTATCTTTGCTTTTCCAAGAGTCTCCCACCAAACTATTATTTGAATGTACCAGTCAGGTCTATCCAGACTTAAGAGTGGAGGTCTTGGAGACATCAGGGATTTGCAACAGGCATGCATACAGTATGACCTGGAAGCTCTACATGGGAAACATAGATTTATTTTTTGGCCTGACAGCAAAAACTGTCAGGGCATTCTGTTTTCCTAAGGAGCAGGTTTGCAGCAGACTAAATACATTCTTCCTATCAGCATATGTATAATTCAATTAAAAAGCTGATAACTCATAACACAGATTTTCATTGGAAATGAGACTTAATTTGCTCCACTACCTAAGGAACAGCTTTGCTCTAGTTATACCTTAGTTTCTGTATTGTTTGATGGCTTTGCCACAGAAGGAATATACCACTGAATGTTAATTTCCTTGTTTGAAGCACTTGCTGCCCTACTTTCTGTCTGCCTGTCTTCTTCTGCAATGACAGAAACTGTAGAAGCTTTTCTCAATTGTGACACTTCTGATGTAATTTCAGTAATTTCAGGAGACACCTGAAATACAAAATAAAGGTTTAAATTATATTTTCTCTAGTGAAACGGGAAAAATCTGTTATAATCTAGTGTCTACTGGAATTGGCATGATTTTCATTCCTGCATAAATATATGATAATTTAGATAAACGAGAAGTCTTAAAAAGTGTCCTTTTTACCAAGTTAAGACTCTTCAAAGCTCACGTGATGACACATTTCTAAAGGTAATACAAAGGATCTGTGAGCTGACTTAGAGACACCCACGTCACAATGATTGCTGCCTTTGACTTAGAATCATTACGGCACTATGGTTTTTGCTCAAATCTATTACTTGGCATACTGATCATACAAAATTTAGTGCTGAAAAAGTAATTTGTCAGGTATACATATTGATGATTAAAACAGTATTCTGAATGTTAGAATAATGCTTTATTTATGTTTACCTGTTTTCTCAGCCATGCAACTAACAAAGGGTGACACCTGCTGAAAATTCAATCACTTAATTTGTGAGGATTTGTTGTATTCAATAAAATATATATGGAACATTAGCAGGGCATTCATCAAATAGCTACTGTTGTCTGTCATTTACCAGGGAATTAATGCAGGAATACTGTCAGCCAACATTCATTCATGAAAAAAACCCTTTTCTTAAAATGGTGAAATATTTGATTTGAAGGCTGAACAGTAATACACCATCTCTACTTTTTAAAGTATTGCATAGATCTGCAAAGAACACCGGCCAAACAGTCACATTTTCAAGGAATATGGAAGCTATTTGAAAAGGTCCTTGATGTCTCCATCATTGATCCCAATGATGCCATGATGATTTTTGTCTTTTCTTTTATATCCCTGTTATACCTTTTTGCAACTTCTGTATTCTTGGTGCTTTTTGCCTACATTCTTGGACTTGTTTGTGAAGCTAAGAGACTAAACATTTTAGAGGCTTTGTAGTTAGGGTGCCAGTGTCCCCAGACCCCAAGGTCCTCTCCAGAACACATTTTGTAAACTAAGAACCATCCAGGGGAAGGTTCCTTGGGGAGGGGGGCTCATTCGAGCCTCTCATTGGGGAATTTTGATAGATATGCTAATTAGTAAGACCTAAAATGTAAGACCAGATATAGAGGAGGGGGATTGCGGTGGCCATTGCGGGGGTGCATGGAGGTGCATTCGACCTGGTCGTGGTGCACCTAAGGATCCTTACAATAAATACCAAGGTAATACCCTTTTCCCCTTCTAACCGTGTTCGCCTCTTGATTTTAAGACCAGGAAAAGGCATCACCAAAATGAGGACACTGAAAACAGCTGCCTGGGGAGTCACTTCTTTTCAAATTTTGGATCTTCATTGCTGAAAAAATGGAGAATTTTACCTACTTTCTCTACATAAAATTCAGCTCATGACCACTACAGGGCAGTAAATCCAAGTGAGCAGAGGATGGATTTTTCACAATAACTTAATCTTACACCATTAAGCCAGTTACCATCCCACATCAAACTTCAGCAGAAGTGAGGATAACGATGACTCCACACATGTGGAAGTCATACATTCGAGCACATGGATGTGCCTGCAGTGACCATAAGCCATGGTAAGCCCTGAGGTGTGCATGGAGGACCCACCCACTACAGCCCTCTTCTACATTCAGTAATGAATCACCCACCATCCTGCTAGCGCAGAGTATGAACAAAACTAGGAGAAAACACATATATGGACATGGGAAGAACCTAATTTATGCTGTGCCCCTGAACTAGAGCTCTTAAAAGTCCATTTCATGAATCAAAAAAAATAACATACCATGCTATATATTTCTTTCTAAAATAGGTGTTATGTTGGGTTTTTTTCACTGAACTTTTGGGTTTCTATTCATGCTGAATCCTTTTGAAGAAATACATTACAACTGCTATTGTCAAATTCCTGGGCTGCTGAATTAAATAAATAAATATCTGTCTTTTCAACTTTCTCAAAAGCCTGAAAACAACTGTCTTAGTTAAGTATTTCCAGTTCTACTTACTATCATGGAGCAGAATAAAAAACAAGCATGCAAAATGTAACAGGGCACAGAATTTTAATTATAAACTTAATGTAATTTGGATTCTTTGGTCAGCAGACCTGAAAAAACCTTCAAGAGGCAAAAAGAGAATACAGAGATAGATGTAAGCGAAACAACTTAGTACATAAAAATCATTCTTTCAAAAAGTGTATCTATTTGTACTGTTAAAACTCACAGTAATAAATTACAGTTACATTTTTAAAATAACATCTATAACCTTCTGGATAGTTGAAGCTTCTAAAAATGTTGTGATAAAAATCAATGAAGCTTAGAATTAAAAAAGTAAGAGCTTTATGCTTGTTAGCTGTCTACAACAGTGAAGTTAACATATGATTATGCAGCTTGCACCCGTCACGAACATGACGGTGAGCTCTGAAGCTTATTATTCTAGGACACTGTAATACTAATTATGTCAAAAAAAGAGCAGACAGAGTAAAATAATTTTTGATATATGATGGCTGTTACAAATGTCACGTACCATATATTTACAATTTATTCACTGGCACAGTCAGCTCTTTGTTGGGAAATGAGTAATGATATGCTGTCCAACACTGCAGAAAGTTCACCAACTCTAGACAAGCGACTTTCACAGAAGTATTTTTATTCATTTTTATAACATATCAAGTTCTCCCTCCTCAAGGCTCCCTGTCTCCATCTAACACTGAACATAATAGCTAAAAAATAAGTCACAGAGAATGATCTCTATCGGTTTAATTTTTAGTATTAGGATAATTATTAATTTGAGAAGTGGGATGGAGAAACTTTGAAGGCAATTATTTTTACACTGGATCTTCAAAAACAAATTCCATTCAATGTTCAAAACATGTGCCATGGTCAGTGTAGAGTCCAGAATTCTAATTCAAGGTTTATCTGAGTAATATATTCTGAGTTGCCTACATTTGAAAGCTCAAATAGGCTGCTTGCAAGCCAGAGATCTAAAAAGGTTCATTTCCTAGCCAGCTGATAATCAGTGAAAAAAATTGGTATATAATACCTTCAACAAATTTTGAGAAAATAAAACTTACATATTTTTTGAAAATCATATTTTTATTATAGACTAAATTAAAAATGTAGAGATTTATACCTACAAATTGCAAAACTAACATCAGGACACTTTTGGTATAAAACATGGAGATCTGCAAGACTTAAAACCTCAGCCCTACTGAGTAACAGCCAACTTTATTAACTAATAAAAAAAACTTTTTAAAATATCATTCTGCCTAATCTTCTAGGGTCTAAATACACTGGTTATGGGATGGAGATTACTTTTGCAGGGATGAATAACTCAAGGACATTTGCATTTGTTAACTACGTAATTCACTACTTGCACAGGATTTTGGTTTTGTACTAATCCTCTGAATAAATAATTTCATTCTTCTATAGTGCTCCAAGAAATATCACCATTGAAACTATCGAGAATCTGAATTAAATACCAGTATAAAATTTTTGAAACATTAGAAAGAACATAAGTACCTCTGAAAAACCAGCTGGACTACTGAGTGCCATTTCTGCATCATGTAGTTCTTCTGGAAAATTCTCAAGACAACACATCGAATACTCAACCAAATTTTGTTCAAGAAAGGAATGCATTTCTGCTATACGTAGAACAACTCCTGTGTCAGAAATCAAACTAAGGTGTCCATCTCTTGCAGAAAGTGATCCAGGTCCTGGATTAGGGGCAGTTTTTAAAAGAGATTTTTAAAATTACGTCATTATTTGCCTTTCAAATGCCAAGTTACTACAGCTACTCTAGATTCATAAATTTTGAAAATATAATAAAATATGCCTATAGATTCAATATCAAATAAATGCATTTCCAACAATTATACTCATTGTCCTTAAATATTACTAGCTTATGCTATTTGTAATTTTTCACCAGTGATCAGATAATGAAGCAAACTATGTCCAGACATTATAAAGTAGCATTAAATGGGAGGTGTAATTCTGAGGAGCAGGTACTTAAATTCAGATGTATAAGCACCAGTATGTTCACTAGATGCCTAAGCACCCACTAGAATAAACACGTATTTATTCAATATGGTCAAAATAAACTTTAAGATCTCTTAAGACCCCAGTTTAGACAGCTAGGGGCTGATCAGCTGAGTTGCACCCTAGGCTCCATCACTGATAAAAGCTGAGATTTACATGCACATTTTGACACCTACTTGTAGATACTTTACTGTCCTTACAGTTCTGGTGAGCCAGAATACTTTCCTTTTTTTTAGTGCTGCAAGGAGAAAACCCAGCCCTCTCTGGAACTATTATTTTCAGAGTTGCTAGGTTTCTCTCTAAACCTCTATAAGCAACTCTCTCTAAACTTCTATAAGTACAAGGTAGTACTGTTCTCACCTATTGGTTCATCACTTTATATCCCAAAGCTGGCCATCACATGTAGGTGCATAGTATTAGGGCCTTGTAATTAATGAATGGATTCTCACTCTGTCTGAAAGGTCCTACCTATTACCATGTTCTGTTTACAATTAAATAACCCGAGCATGTACATCACATCTGGGGGTTCAGTCAAAACACATTCAGTAATGCTCAGCCTTCCCATTTACACTGCACTCAGGTCTCCAAAACAGAACCGCGAACTGAACAATTTATGATGTGACTTAAGTTTGATCTATCTAGAACTAAAAATAAAAATAGATTATGAATTTTTTAGAAATGCTTCAGATGTAGTAATAACAAGTTTTGAGGGAGGCCTTCCTGGTATTGTGGAGGCTTATGAATAACTACGAAGAAAGGTAGTAATATCTTAGTGCACCTGCAGCACTTGTAAACTGACATAAATCTTGATCTCCATGAAGATCTTTTCACATTTATACAATTTAAAGGAACTCAAAATTAGGCTATTTCAGCTGATAGCCTTTGAATCTGACACTGTTGGCCCTCAAAAACAGTATCTCACCTATAGCAGTTTTCTAGTAGGAAATAAAAAATACGTACCTGATAGGTTTGTGTTATAAATTCTTTTTAAATGATTGTGGTAACGAATTATGTGAACCCATGTTATTGTATTTTTCTTCTGGCTGGCCTTACTGAGAGGACTTGCTGTTACTTCACTTTCGCTCTCCTTGTCTTCTATGATTTGCTCATTTTCAGTAGAAGATGCTTTGGGACTTTCAGAGACAACATTGTATCCATCTGCAACTCCAATAAGAGTTCAAGAACACACATGAAGTGGTTAAATTAAAGAGCTGTTTCTGCATTGTGTTGGAATTGACTAATCGGTAACTAATTGTACAACTTGTGAAACTGGTTATATTTTTCATACAACAAAAATTAATTCTATTCTGCTTTAATATGAGTTGAAATAGTAAATAGCCTTAAAATTAGTTGAAAATTGTTTCTCAGATCATGAGCAGGAATCTTACTGGTCCTTGCAAGAAATTCAAAAGGGGTAGAGAGCCAGGTGCATCCTCTCTCTCGCTGCATTTGAATATAAAACTATTATTTCTACATAATGTTCAGTAGAAGACATTTACTAAATGGAAACAACACAAGGAGTCATCAGTCATAACTGTGGCAGTTGAACTTCCCAGTTATGTTGACCCAAACTCAGAAGACTTAGGTACTCTGAAGTGCTCGTTGTTAGTTTTAATAGTTTGTCCCTTTTAGATATTAAGCACATTTTCAATTAAATATATTCTTAACTGTGAAATAAAAAAAAAGATAATCTTTCCTTTTGTGCTGCCTGAAAGTTGCACTTATGCAGAAAGAGGAAAAAATTATCAGTACAGATATCACTAAATCACTGCTTATATTCAACAGTGTTTTTCACTGTATTAGTACATGGCTCTCTCAAAAGCACAATTCTTGTACTCTGTTTCTTACTCCAAATTGAATAAATATGTTACATTACGTTATAGTGATTCCTAACAGTAAATTTTTGGAAAATAATTGTGAGTGCTTCTACAAAATCTGCATGTCTATTATTCCTGACATTTCACTGTCAATGCTGAAACTTTAAATGGCCACATTGTCTTATAGATGAAAACTTAAATACATGTTTCACTAAGAGATTTACAGAAAATATTTCGTGTGTTATGCTGATTATTTACATTTCAATTTACGTTTTTGTATTTTGGCCTACTGTTGCTTTACTACATTTTCTATTCTTCTTTGTATTGGCTAACAGAACTATCAGGAGAAACACCTGCTGCATTTGCTAAAATGATCTGTAATTATAAGCAAATGGAGCTAGCACAAAACAATCTGATGGAAAGTCTTAGCATATAACATTTGTTTTCATAAACCAATCAAAACACATATGTTTAAACACTGTACAGTAAGCAGACATGGCTCAGCTTTGCCAGCAGCTATCAAGCAGAGCAATTCAGTCTTTGTCAGTCACTTGGGATAATTGAAATTAAGCCACTGAACCAAAATTTTATCACTAAATTAATGCTTCCTAGTTTAAAAATAAATATGAATATTTTGCCTTAGTGTTTATATAACATCTAGTAATCATTATCTCAGAATTCCTAGTTTCACTGTTGAGGATTTTTTTTCTCAGATCTAAAGCTTCCATTTCATCAACTCCTTTAGCTGAAAAATAAATGCAGAAGATAAAAATAAACCAGGCAAAGTTCTACCAAGCTAATGGAAGCATCTCTAAATAACAATCCATTGGACTGGAAAGACAATGAAAATTTTATTATACTGACTTTGACTTTTAGAATATAGTACCCAGGCAGAAAACTTTGCAAGAGTTTGGGCTTGTTAGTTTTGGTGGGTTTTGTTGTTTGTGGCTTTGGTTTTGTTTCTTTGTTTGGTTTAGGTTTTTGGGGGCATGATGCAGGGAGAGACAAGCATTTCAACACCAACATCTCTTTGCAAAATCAGAGTAAAACTGAAAGTCTCCAAGGGAAAGCTAATATACCTAGGGAAAAAAATCAGTTATAAGTCAATATTTGGGGAAAAAAAAAAAACCAGTGATGACTGATAGGGAGGCCAACATCTACTTTATATGTCTGGGGAAGTCCTGTAACAAAGGACCATCTGTTTTTCCAAAATGATGGCAGTATGTGCACTCTGTCTTTCTGAGCCACAGTATGCAAACAATGAATTTTTCTTAACATATTGAACACATGCACAGGCTGATATTTAAAAACCCATGAGGTCTCTACTTAATATTTTGTATTGCTATGCATGATGAGGCTTTTGCTTTTAATTTCCAAAACTGATTATAATTTTTCATAATTGAAAATTAGATATTAAATGTATTACTAGATTACATGGCATATACAGCTTATTATTTATTTAATTTTCTGATATTACAAGGTATAAAGGAATACCAGATATGAAATCTCGGTATGAAGAAAAAAGATCCATAGACGCAAATTCTGGGATTTTCTGTTGCACTTCATCCTTCATGCTCTGTTCTTTAACACTCTTCATTCCAATTAACAGCTGAGAAGCAAGGACAGCTTCACTGACCTAAAAGTAACATTTATTTTATTCGGGACTAGTTGACCACAAAATTTATACAGATTTTAAAGTCTTAGCGTAGCAAGATTAGGACAAAAATTAATTATTAAACATAGTATATTTTTTAAAGTTAGGAAAGTACTCTATTTCTTTCTGACATTAAGGTACACATTATATTTAAATAAATCATTACTGCTGACAGCTTAATTACTACATAAGTGATTTCAAATCAGATATCCTCATCTGGATGCCACTGATGTTTGCCCACATGTCAAATACATGTGCACACATATCAGGTTATGTGCCATTTTATTTGCACTGAATCAAAGTTGAGGTAAACAAGAGTCAGATCTGTCCAGGAGAGATTAAATGCACTATTCAGACAGTGTCCATTTTAATTTTACTAAAAAAATACCAATGCCAGAAATTTCAGGAAACTTTAGACTCTTGTTGTTTGCATTGCCTTGTTTGCTTGTGTAAGTAGAAGAAGATGAAATTTTAAAAAAAAAAAAATTACCTCTTTAGAATATTACACCAACCTGTGTAGCTGCTCTTATTGCAATCCAGGCTTGTACTTTGTAGACTTCTGATTTCGCAGCCTCCTCAGAAGAGAGTTCTCTGGAAGAGGTCTAAAATTATATACCAGTTCATAATCAGGGTTCTAAATATATTGCAGTAAAATATATTCTAAACATAGTAAAAAGTCCTCCGACTTACAAAGTAATTGTTTTATTTGTAAGTTGTAAAAATTGGCATTGACAGTAAATCCATGGATTAATTGCTAAAAATGAAAAAATTATCCAGAGCATGATAATTGACTGCTCCTGGAAAAAGTTTTCTCAGAGCAGCTTATACTATGGTCACTACTGTATACAGTGTTGCTATCATATTCCAGTTTTTGGAATGTTAATTACCTTTTTTCTCTAATGTTACACATTTCGCTTTCCATCTATGGCTTGTGGGAACTTTAATGTGGTTAAAGGCACTTATATTTCTCATGCTGTCATTCATATGTGTATGGAAAATTTGAAATCTGGTGAAGTTAGCATTTAAAATACAGGTTTGAATGTTAAGTATATTTTGCAAGGTACAAATTAATTCATATATAATCAGAAATGAAAACACTGTTGGTTCTGTGTCTTCGTATTTCACACAGAAAAATATTTTAACCATTATCATTCAATGCAATAAACATGAGAGATAACATCAAACAAGATCAAATTCTATTATATTATTTCTTTGTGTGATTTTTCTAGGAGGACTTTCAATGTCAGTATGATTTATAAGTAACTGCAAATAGTAATATGGCAAGGTGCACAATATGCATTTCCTGCTTTGAAGAGGCCACTACCCAAGAGATAGAAAACATACACTTGATTTGGAAGGCACCAACTTATCTGTCTGTGAGACATCCTTGTTATTTGTGGCAAAATACAAATATAATAGTGCTATTTCAAGGTATGACCGTCTTATTAACCTGTAAGAAAAAACACACAGAATAATCAACTTTACTATCAAAGTAAGCATTACGATGATACAATCTAACTCCTGCATAAGACTAGCCAGATACCTCACCAAATAAATTGTTCATCCAGGCCCATCATCTACCTTAAGTGCACCTTCTTTCAGAAAGCCATGGGATCCTGTTTTAAAGTCATGTGAGTCTAAAACATCCCTATGGTGTGCTTAACAAATAATACCTCGATAAGCCAGTATATAAAATATAATTTGCATTATTTGAAACAAATATTCCATAAATAAATTGCCAATGTTTAGTAAGAAATAATTACTCCCCTTAACCTGCTGAAAATCCCTATACCTGGAGAATTTCTCCAATGTTTCTATTCCCTATAGGTTTATAACAGTTCTTTTATGCAGATTCCTCCCGGCTCTGCAAATTTCTCCAGATCTACCTATGAATTAACTTCCCCCAACATAGCAACGAACTCCTGCTCACATAGTTACTATTCTGGACAGATTCATATTGCACAGATTGTTTGTTCATATAGTACAATAAATTCCAGCTTTAGTACAATTTGTGTAAAGCAAAATACAAAAGTCAGAGAACATGTGAAGTCTGAGCAAAGTAACTGAGAAGATAGCAAATTCAACACTTGGTTGGCAACAATTTAGTTAAATTTCTAGTCTTGCTAACAAAAAAGGATGTGAGACATCAAGAAACAACTTTAATTAAACAATCCCACAGATATCACAGGGCTTGTATAAATGTGATCAGGATGTTAAGTTCTCTAAAACAAGAAAGCCATGGTCCACTGATGTCGCTGTACATTCTTTTAGAAAGATGGTAGCAAATTAAATAAGAGTGTAGCAAATTAAACTTGTAAAACTTCACCACAGTCCATTTCTGCACCATATTCCATCATGCTGACTGCTTGTTGAGGTTTATTACCATGCTACTGCTTCTACATTCAGAGTTCTGGTTCATTAACTTAAGTAACAGAATACCCAAACAAGCAAGGTAAATTGCTGCCTTTACACTGTCTCTAACTAGACATGGCACATTATTCATTTAGACTGGTCAAGAAACAAAAAAAACCTAAAGTCCAGTGTATCAGAGCTGCTTGACAGAATTTATTGGCTGTCTTGGCTCAGCCCTTCAGGCATCTTCTAGGCTGATAACTAATGCCAAAGTCACTGTCCTGGTATCTGTTACAAACACATTTCCTACGCTCCTTCTGCCTCTGCTCTTCTGACTATTTCTGGCTGCTAACCTTTTCAAGCTGGATTTCTGTTATCTGGAAGGGGGCAGACCACAGCTCATCTTCTGAAATATGAATAAACCTCCTGTTTAATTGATAGCTCTGTTCCCAGTGTTGACAGATAGAGTACAAATTTGGAAATAGAACAGAAAGCTGTAACTTTTGTGTAGCTTTAAAAAATGATTTTAAATGTTCTTATCATTTGTTTTAAATAAGAAAACAAATATCCACTAGCTCTTCTCTATTGAAATAAAACTCTCTAAAACACAAAAGACCCTCCATAACACAAGTACCAGACCAATACTCAAAAAACTGTTTAAAAATTATATTCATGTATGATTTATATTCTTTTCAAAGTTATATAGTTAGATTCTTACTCATATTTTTGATCATGTTGCTGGCTCAGCTTAATAGTTTCCAGCAGGGTTTCAACAGCTTGAGATGACTTGTTATTGCCTGTTTCAGTTATCTGGCGTTCTACCTTACCTTAGAAAGAAATACAGAACGCAGACTTTCAAGATGTTATTGATTTTTCTTCTGTAAGACCCACCCAATCTGTTTTTCCCTCCAGAAAAGTTAAAAAACACAATACATTACCTATTCTCCTCCTGATAACCAAGATCTTTTCCAGTTTGTTTAAAAGGTAGTGTACAATGCTTGTATAACAACTCTCTTCATAGAGTAGCTAAAATAACCGAATTTGGGAATCATAACGAGCCCTAATGTTTCCTGATCCCAACTAGCAGAGCACTGTATGTGGAGGAGTTAAAGTGCAGGCACAGGCCTGTGCTCTTCTGTGCTGTGCTGCACACACAGTGTGGCCCTCAGGCCCATGTTGGGCTGGGCACATCCCACAGGAGAAATGCAGCCAGCTCACTGTAACAGAAGAGCCTCTTGGCAGCATCTTCTCAGTACCTTCTGTAAAAGTGAAGCAAGAGGTTCTTATGTGAACATGCTTTTTGTTTGACGGTAGAAATGATGAATAACATTGTTTTCTCTCAAGAATAGCTAAAAGACCAAAAAGAAGCAACTTTTCCACAGAAAGGATTTGCAGGTTGTGCTACACCCTGATTGGAAGCATGTTCAATACTGCACAACTTGGAGTTCTCAGCCTCTGCAGTAACAGAAAGTTATTTACACTATCTTGTTTTTCTTTTATAGTGTTAACGCCAAAATATGGCATTCTAAGACATACATTACAGAGTCTTCAATGCCTTTCTGGCTGGGATCCTAATCTTGTTGGCCACACCCTCGGATGAAAGTAGTTCTAATGCAGTTTTGAAATTATTGCAGAATAATGCATCCTGAACTACTCTGGTGTGATATTAAACACAGGTGAGAGATCTTCTCGACAGTGAGAAATATCCAAACGTATTCTAGTTTTACAGTAAAATGTCTCCGTTTTAAGAGACACCATGCATAACATTGCCCTAGGATGGCACTCTGGATGTACAAACAGGGTTTATTTACCTATCTGAAAAAGAAGTTCAGCTTCCATATCTAATTTTTTTGTTGCAGATGCTCTGCAAAGTTTCAATGCTGATTCTAAATGTCTGAGAGCATGTAGCCATTGCAAGTGATCTCCTCTTGCAGCTGTAGAAGCTACTTTTTCAGCTAATGTGTGTCCTAAAGAAAAAAACCAAAACAGTTCTTTGTAAATTATTTAGTAGACAACGAATTTATACAAAAATAAGCAAATTCCTTAGAACAAATGCTGCTACATATTTACTGTTACAATCCAATTCCCAAAAATTCAAGTGATTGATGGCTATAAATACAAAACTATAATATTGTTTCACTATTGTTTGAAGCCATTGAGGTTTACCTAGGCCATTCAAAAGAAGGCCAAGCTACACCAATCAACCCATTCATAAAATATGAAGCAAAATTAACTAAAACTTTAAAATAATAATGAGTTGTGGTTTTCTTACCAATTTTCATTTTGACTTGAGCTAGCAAGTTAATATGTGGCAGGTAGATATTCTTTGTAGGTAAGACCAGGCAAGTCAATGTACTGTCTTCTATTTGCCGTTCAATGGGTTCACCACAAAGAAAAATCTATGAAAAGAGTATGCTCAGTAAAATCAAGTTACAGACAGCAAATTAAATAGCAGTTTGAAAAAGTAAGTTAGGTATTGCAAAACCCTGGAACTCCAGCGTCTTTAAAAGAGCACTAGAAAAGGATTCAATAGGCCTGAACTCCTTTACTTTAGTGTGTACTTGTCTTGCAGAAGTCTTTTGATGCAAATAAACAATTTTAATGAACTCTTGATTGAATTTAATAACGTTAGGCTTTGTTTTTTAAAGAAAACTCCCTCAAATCAGTCTTTAAGAAAGAGATCTCACAAATAACCACAGCCCTGGAAAGAAACTGTCATTTCTACAAAGAAATCTGACATCCAGCAAAGGCTGGAAAAGAAAAAGAAATTAGCATGTGTGGACCAGTCAAACCTTTCATTCATGGAGATAAGACAATGGGGAGATGCTGTAAAGTGTCATGTCACTTGAAGGCTAGCAAGTCTCACAGTTGGAAGTTTGAGTCTGAAGTGATTCATAGGATTCTTTATTACTTAGGGAAATAAATATTTCAATGGATTAAACTCCAGTTTTAGAAAATATGAGGGAAGAATTTGATCTAAAAACTTTTCTCTGTAACCTGTACTAAGTTCAGGTGTAGAAATGCCTATCTATTTTTGGATCCCAAATAGATAAATGGTTTAGTACTCCCACAAAGTTCATATCTTTAGATTTATTTTTTTAATTACATATTTAAATTTTTACATTGAAATTATTTCTTCATACCAATTGTAACAATCCATAAACCTAAAATATGATGCTACTTTATACAGATTGTCCTAATTCAAAGTATTCTAAGACACAAAGCTAAGTTCTTGGATGCTTAAGAGTTAGGAATTTAATGAGATCTACGTTCTCCCTGAGGTGTTGAGTATGAATATGTCCCTCATTGCAAATGGGAAAAGTGAGTGTTCTCCATCTCTTTAAAAGTCAAACATTTGGATGTGCATTTTGCAACTATTCAATATTTTTAAATTCTGTGAAAATACCACACTATATAGGTGAGCATGTATGATGAGTATGGATAAAGAGTTTGTTAAGATGAACTACTTCTTTATAGTATTCTAACATAGTTAAAACTGAAGTGATCAGTTACTAGTAATAGCCCTTTTTAATAAACTGATAAAATAGCTTCCAGGATAAATAATTAAGGCATCGGAAGGATTTGGAAATGCACCGACATGTACTCACTGCTTTAATGGTAAGCTCATGTGCCAAAACAAGCAAGTTTGATGGTTCCACTGCAGAAGAGCAATGTTCTGTCTCCTCTACTATTTGCAGTGGCAGTATGTCTGCCAGCAGAAGCATACTTTTCACAAGAGTCAAAGAAGCTGGCAGGGAAATAAATGTATCTTCTTGGAGTAAACCGATGATATTCTGTTTGGACATAGACAACATAAACCAAAGCAGTTACTATCTTCCTGTCTATTTATGAGGAAAAATCACACAAAGTGAAAAAAAATCTATTTTAGAGACACTATTTCAAGCTTATTTAATGCTGCTATCAGCTGTTCTGACTACACAAAAAAAAAAAAAAAGGCGTCAAAGAAAAGCAAACAGTTTCTCCTTTATGCTCAAACCTGCAAAAGAAGTTTAATGTCTGCCACAGGACGTTTTTCTTGCAGGTCAAGAATAGCAGCTTGCACCATCATTTCAGCCTGAGTCTCAATATCACCAAAGGCTTCTGCCTCTAATATTACTTCTTTTATCACACTTCTGCGCTCAGCCACCTCGTTTCCTAAAAGAAGAGAATCTATGAATAGTAAAAATACAATAGAAACTACTTTATTGTATGTTCTACCATTCTTAAGTGATTTCTACACTAAAAAGTCACAGAAAATATGACATTATAAATTCCACATGCCACATGTACCCCTTCATCAATTTTCTATCAAATTTACTTTTAAAAGAAAGAAAAAACACTTAGTTTCTAAACTGCATTAGGTTTAAGTTCACCCAAATGCATGCTTTTTATGCAAGCCACCAACATAAATATTAAGATATTAGATCTGTTCAACTCATTCAAAAACCTGATTTTAGTTAAAATTCCAAAATAGTAACAGCCTTCAGAGCAATTATCCAGAAGTGATTAAATAGGAGTTTGGCTACAGACTTAGACTGATTTTGATATTTAAGTGAGCGTCAGAGTTCATAGAACTAAGGAATGAAAAACATTTTACTCATAACCAAACTTCAATAAATACATTTTGCAATCACTCTCTTAAATCTTTAAAAAAATTATCTGGAACATTTTTAGGAGTTAGGTAGGGATATTTCATTTATTGGAGATATAGAAAGTGAAAAATATTTTGAGACTTTTAAAACCAGAAGTACTTGGTAACAGCACTTTTTAAAACAACCATACCTTTTTAATTACACTAGGACATTTGAAACTTTTAGACACAATTATCAAAAGATAATGACCATTAAATAAAAATGAATATAATACTTCCTGTTTTCATTTCTCTAAGAGAGAATTTACTCATAAATATATTTTCCTTATTGGATTGGATGAATTTAATACAAATAATAGTACTGTGATAATACAGCCCCAGAATTAATGTTAGTATTTTTTAATTATGAATACGAATTTTGACTGTGCAGGCCCATTATAATCCCAGAACCTAGACCAAGAAAGAGTAGTACCTTTCATATCACCAACACCCTGTATCTGTGTCATGAGTGCAGTCACCAACATTGCTCGACACCTCAGCCACAAACGTACACTGATGTGCTCCTGTGCTGTTACACTGGGAGGCAGTCGAACACCTTCAGTGTTGGCGTCCTAATAAGTTCCAAAAGCAAGAAAAATGTTACTTTCTGAGTAACATACTTTACTACAAACAAGGTAACAGGGCAGCATCAGTCTAAAATAAATTAAATTAATACAAATATAGTACAAATAATAATAACATCCTAAACAAGTTTATTTGAAGGGTAGATACATATTTTTAATAACCCAAGGCCATTTATTATTTACATTTTAATATATATAAAAATAATTTTAACCATTTGGAATATTAAACCACTTTTTTATGTGAGACTCCATAAATATATCTATATACTATATTTGTCATGAAGAATAATTCTAAAATTTTGGATTTTATTCTACTCAAACAGGAACATTACACAAAATTCTAAGGCACATGAAAGTCTAATTGTAGAGCAGGATCAGTATCAATTTCTGGTACCTCGGTAATGACTAGAAAGAAATTTTTAGTTTTTGATTTCTAGATTTTCTTGTTTCTGGTGTTTAGAAACAAATATTAGTGTAATGTAGTACTACAAGTGTTTGTGAGAATTCTCAGCTCAACTCTTTGTGCTATCTTCATATATTCTAAAAATTCTTTCTATCTCTAAAATTCTACAGTCCATGTTCTACAGTTTGCTTCAGCAAGCAATCAGTTGCAATCAATTGCAATGGACAATGCACCACCTGCATTTTACTTATACAAAAAATCATCATGACTGACTTGCATTGATGCAAATGAGAAAAAAAATGCCGATAGCTCAGTTACTGGCTACAGGACTGTCCTACAACAGACAGGAAATAATTACATTGCATGCAAGAAAGTCCAGTGTCAATAGGCATTACAAACTCTCACTGCTCAATTGCTGTCCATGTGAGTCAGTTTGACTCACAGTTTGACTCAAGAGTGACTGTGTGGTGTGTGACCAACAGGCTTTCCGAAGGAGAGGTCAGAGTGTGTTGTCCCTATGTGCTGGACAACAGAAGTTAGCTGAAATCTTGCTCCATGCAGAACACAGCAATGATGTGAAGTGGTCCATCTGGCTCTTTGAAAAACAATTCAGTTTTCAATCAGAAAATCGGAAGTACCTTAACTGAATAATACAAGATTTTCAACTGATAGCTATTTTTTTCACTTCCTTTTTGTTTGCGGTGTTTTAAAGAAAAGAAGATTATCAGTGCTGCCATTTGAGAGTATAGAAATAAAAACTGCAGTTCCTAACCTCATACACATCATAATGATAATCACAGACCCATTGAGTACACCTTAGGCGAGCAGGTATCCTAAGCTTGTCAAATATCATTTTCTCCCCAGGTTAACCATTCTCCCCAGGTTAACCATGTAATACAAATGACTGCTATATTCTAATAATATGAAAATCACTCAAAACTTAGTACAAGAAAGATACACACACAAAGATTAGTTTAAAACAAATATCCACACATACCAAACACTCCCTTTCATCCTTTTCTTCTTGAAAATGTGTCGTGTCCATGCTAAGAACTTTCGCATCTTGGAGAAGTCGAATTGCAGAGAAAGCCAAAGCAACACTGTGGTATAGAGCAATATTATTTAAAAATACTAATTATATTTGCCACTTTATGATTTTATTAAAATAGATACTTCATTTTTTACTATGTCAGAGATGTAAAATCAGCAGTTACCGATTTTTGCTTCAGTAAAACAAGATTGCACTCAAGACTATTTTCTGAATTTGTAGGCACTGCATTATGAAAGTGAGAAAACAGCAGTAAGAAAAAAAGTTTTGCCAATAACAGACATAACCTGATAGTATTTCACTGTTAGGGTGGTCAAGCATTGGAATAGGATATGCAGGGAGGTGTGGAGTTACCATCCCTGGAGGAGTTTAAGAGGCATTTGGATCTGGGTGATACAATTTAGTGGTTTAGGGGTCACAGGGGTGGTCCTGGGGTGATGGTTGGACTTGATGAGCTTCAGGTCTCTTCCAACCCTGATGATTCTATTATTCTATGAATAGCATATAAGCTAAGATACATCCCATTCTGCTGGAGCAATTAAAACAGACGTCCATTTTAACTTCCAGTCACGTGCACAGTCATAGAATCATTTTGGCTGGCAAAGACCTTTAAGATCATCAAGTCCAACTTTTAGATCTAGTCAAATCACTAGATCAAGAGCAACCATGGCATATCTGTCTTCAGGGATAAGTTCTAAAAATCAGAAGATGTAAAAATACTGAAAATTACAAGATATATTAGGAGAGTTCTGTGTCATCCACAACCGAGGTTAACACCTTCCTCCTTAAAACTTCTCCGGGCTATACATTAATCCTTCTGTTAAATCCACATGGTCCAATACTCACAGGATCTTAATAACACCATCAGGGTGATGAGGCAAAACCTCATCAGTAAGAAAGCACATGGCATTGCAGCTACCACACCCCCCACCCCATAGCCTAAATTCTTTCCTGGAGTTCACTCTGAACAGCACCTAGAAGGATACAGACACCATTAGGACTGGTGCAGCATTCAACCCCACATGTCAAAAAATGATGGGCTTGGATCTCAAAATATTGTCAGGTTTCTTAAAGTATTAACTACTGTGTTTTTTCATTTTTTGCTGTCTTTATAAGCACTCAGATACACCCAGATAATGTTCAATTTTCACTACATGTACAAAAACGTGTAGCTATAGCAGCAGACTTTGTGAATACAATTATTGTCATGTTATGAAGACATCTGCAAAGCCATCATAGACAGAAGAGCTTTTTCATAACAAGAATTGTTGTCCAGAGAACACACTACTCAAAATATTCTGAGAACTTCCAAAATCAATGTCTCTTTCTATTGGTTTTTTCCAATTGTACATTTTCCTTTATGTCTGTAAATCTTTACTTTCCTACATCTTCTCTAAAACATTTTTGAGTTTGGTTTTGGGGGTTGTTTGTTTGGGGCTTTTTACAATTCTACACATTTTCTGCCCACAGAAACATTTTTCTAATACTACTAAACTACCAGAGAGTATCCCCAGCTCATCACTTAAAAGATTTTTCAGCAGGTTAATTGTTAAAAATGAATAACCAAAGTTCTTATCTATGCTGTTTTTTTACATAGAGAGACTCTCTTTACATAGAGACTGGCTTGTAATGAAGCATATAAAAAAAATAGAAAAGCAGT
Source organism: Machaerirhynchus nigripectus (assembly GCA_013397975.1). Taxonomy (NCBI): domain Eukaryota; kingdom Metazoa; phylum Chordata; class Aves; order Passeriformes; family Dicruridae; genus Machaerirhynchus; species Machaerirhynchus nigripectus. Next base: position 1,189,643 of record VZRQ01003237.1, on the reverse strand, counting down.
ATTAACACCTTAAAGTCCTTTTTACACTGCCAGAACAATATAAAGAGCTTTTAATGCAAGAGAGATTCAGGGTCTGTGTGAATTTACTGCTTCTGAGATGTTCTAGACTGATGGTTGCAAAGGCAAAGATCTTGCACAAAGTTGGAACAAGAGCTGCACTACTTCTAAATTACTCGCATTATTCTGCCAACATATGTATAACCACAGGATGGATAACCTCCTGTTAAGATAAGAGAGCAGTTAAAGTCTTCCTGTCACTTCTGATTCTATCTTCCTTGCTGTTTTTGTGATGCAGACCTGGATGGATTACACCAATTCAGCACAAATAGATCCCAAAGTAACAATGAGAACCAAAGCCATTAATATCTTGGCTTTTACCTTTCACAATTCAATCCTCATGAATCTCCTTCATCATCCCTTTACCTCAGTTTTATTCAACAAAATGAAAACAGAATAAATCAATGTTGAATTTGATGGTAAGTTTCTCTCTAGCAACTGAAAATGTGAAACAGAACTTGCTTATGAAAGCAAACAGAAAATAAGGATAATGCAATGATGTACCCCAACTGCTTTTCCTTTTTTGAGAGTTCTCCCCCGAAACCAGGCATCAAAGTTAAAATTACAGCAAAATCTGACTTTCCTTAAAACATTTTTTGAGATGCTATGGTTCACATATCCCAAATACATTGGAGAAGGTACAGAACCCAAGAGTATATAAAGGCTATTAACAAATATTAACCTAACTTCCTCAGCACCACTGCCTCCAGTTAACTGCTCTTGTCAACATTTAGCAATATTGAAAATGAGGCTATTTTTACCTACGTGCTCACATATAAATTTCTTAAGTGAAATATAGACCACAAGCCCAAAGATTCATATATGTCTTGTTTTAAGTCACAATTTATTCACATAAGCAGGCAAGCACATATTTGGGTAATTAGAAAGCTCACATTTATAGGACAGACACCATGTAAGTACTTGCCTTTAGATCAGTGGGCTTAGTCCTATACATAAACTTATGCTGAAGCATACATTTTCTGCAAGACAGACGCTTGTAATGCAGAAGCTTCCCTTGATGAAATTTTTGTGACCCTCTTCTGCTGTCAACAAGAGTGATGTGTCTATATATTTCCCTTGACAAAATACACATCCTTTTATCAGCTGAATCAGAAAGTGACAAGATGATCAAAATAGGAAAGTACAGCTGACTATAACAATTTCACCACTAGGTCATTTTGCCAAAGTAAAAAAAAAAAAGATGAATTTCTGTAATATCATGCAAAGTTTGATTTCTAGGCTGGCAGGCAGGATACATTCAGCTGTCTGAAGAAATGTTTCATTTGTATCTGATGCAGACATAGCAGCAGTTTCCATGGCAGTGCAATAAAACTGCAAAATAGGTTAAAAAACCCCAAACCCTTACTTTGTTTTTGGATGGCTTTTTTTTCCTGCTACTGACCACTATCAATATATAAGACCCACTAAACAAACACCCATCAAAAATTTTAGTCACAAAAAATGATCCATAAAATGCTTGACACCCATTGAAACCCTTGATATCCTAAAAAAGGTTTCTTCAATCTGACACAAGTTATAATTCAAGAGAGAAACTAGTCTCTAGGATATAAAGTGCATGGCAGTTTGAAGGGTCCTGCATAAAAACGTCTTGCATATACTGGAACCAGTTTAGCAGGGTGAGAAATTTTGGGGCAGAACTCTACTGATGCTGGTTTTACCAAGCCTAGTATCAAGCTAAGATTACACACACGCTATTTCCTAAGTGTGCATACTGCTCCTTGGTTACTGGTATAGTGACTTTATAAAATTCAGGACACTCTAAAGAATGATGAGGTGACTGCCAGTGACTGGTTCATTTCTCCTTGACAATTTACAGTAAATTAATCTAAACCAAAAGGCACTGAAATAGATTTATATTTCATTATCAGAAATGTCCACAAATAACCTACGAGTTCTTACTTCACATCTTCATTAATGACGTTACTGCTAAATTATTACAGTCCTAATATCTGAATTTTTGGGAAACTGCTGTCTTTTAAAATAACATGAACAATACCTGGGTGAAATATCATGATGCAGACTATTACTGTTTTCACTTCAGTAGTCTATACAGCACTGTAAAGCTCCTGTCCTTGTTAACTTTAATTTCTTTTATTGCTGTACCATAACAATGCAAAAGAAATGATGCTATTTTAAAGGTTTTGATTTGGAAGGGTTTATAGTCACCTAAGAGAGCTGAGAGAAGTAAGATGGTCTGTTTCATGATAAACTTTTTTTTGTTAATTAGGTAAATAATTTTGTTAATTAGGTAAAAAATCCCATTGAGACTGATTTATCTATTGGTCTGATGAACCACCTACCACTTCATCAGCAATCTTCACCACTATTGCAACAATAAAAAAAAGGTTAATTTTTCCTTTTTTTGATGCTTACTGTGATATAAGATTTATTGTAGCAATTCTGGTGTGTTTAGTTAGATTAGACATAAAAAACATTACAAATATTGATTACATTGTACCAAATCTCAATCTAGTCTGGCAGGTGATGGTGCTACACCTGTGTGTGCTGCATCTGTAGTTAGCAATTTGTACACTCAAAGATTTTTCCCTCTAATAAAGTATTAGATAGAAAGAGCTTCACGTTGATAAAATTATGTACTGTTAAACTAACATCCTTCTTAACACAAATTAATGTGAAATTACAGGTAAGCTAAACAAAAGAATCCTCCTATCTAAAAGACAAAAATAATGTTTGGAATTTAATATCTACAAAGAGTTAATATATTTCTGTATGTCCAGTATATTCCAAGAATATTAAAACTGTAACTTCGTTAAATTCTCCAGAAGAAATCAGAATCTCAAGATGAATATCGCAGAATTTGGGCATTTTAATTTGGAGGAAATATCAGGCAGATATACACAGCTGTATAGAGACAATACAATAGTATTTTAGACACTACCACTAACAATATAATCAATGCTGCTAAAACCTATTCTAATATGTTAATGTTTACTTCAACGTGTTTTAATCACTGCAATTTCAAAAATAAAATTTTGACATCTTAGTTTGAAACCAATAAGTACATCAAGAAGAAATGTTCTTTTAGGACAGTAACACAGGGGATTCTAGAACAAAGTAGAATACAGTAGTTCAGGGATAACATTAGTGCTCTGTTGCACAATTTAAAATGATAAGAAAAAGCATGATCCAAAATATCCAGACTTCACCAAAAACCATGAAGATTGCAACTTTTTCTTTGTTCTTATACAACAGATTGTCACAAAAACACCTCACAGAGAAATCCAATAGGGGCCAATAACTGATCATTTTTTAAAAAGCAAAATAAAGCAGTAATAAAAAAATTCCTTTTTATCTTACATTTCTAAATATACTAATGGGGTTTTTACAGATGACTACTAAGATTTACAATATTGATGTCGTAATAAAGAGATATTTTTGATCATCAGTGGTCAAGGCTGTGCAAGATAAGGTTGTTCATAGTGTTACTTACCTGAGAGCTGCTTGATGCCTTTGCTGAGAAATAGAAGCAAGCTCAAGTTTGGCCTCAATAAGAGCCTCTAAATCTTCTGCAGAATACCGAGATATGTCCCCATCATATTTTTCCTGTATGTCCTGTACAAGATAGGTAAGATTTTCTTCAGCTTCTGTCAATAAAATCCCCTACAGAAAAACACAGGGTTGCATGATTTAAAAAAATAAAGAAATAAAAATTTTCTTTAGAAATATTTTTTTCTGTTATAGCCTGCTATCACCGCATCTTAACATAAACCAACTTAAATGCAATATGCCTTTTCTAAAAATGGTGGAAGGGTGTGTGTGTAATTTTGCGTTTCTCAGGTTTACAGAATCATTGTGTTGAAAGCAACAACAACTGTGCTTGTACTATTGCCATGAATCCTTATCTACATATTTTAAGGCTTGGCAATGTTACTCACTAATTTCCCATTCTTTATCTAATAGCTATACTTAATAATTTTATCCTATACTTCTAACTATGCTTAATAATCTTAAACAATAAATACAGTATTGAAAACAACATTAAAGATGTCAAAAGAAGTATTATAATCTTTATTGCTATACTTTGACATTCTTGTGTGCAGTATGTATCCTGAAAGTTCAGCTATAATTTACAGTCTTTCTGATCAACAAAGCTGTAAGAAGCTGTGAAAGACACATCTAAAAAGAAGTTAATTCTAAATTAAATCTCACTTGTGGAGCTTTCAGCAGAATTAAATATTAATTTAAAGGTTTGTATCATCCAATACATTATTTTGATAAAAAATCGGAGCTCCACTTTAAAAAACGACAAAAAACACAAAACCAAAAAAAAAAGCCCTCCAGAAGAATAGTATAGTTAAAGAAAAATCAAAAGAGCAAGAAATATATTATGCCTCTTAAATGAGCCCTATTCAATTTAAATGAACATTTGTATTTTAGTTACTTTCAAGGTGCTATTTTCAAGTTATACTAAAACTTTCAAGTTTCTAGTGTGTGGCCTATACCACGTGCCATACAAAATCATCCCCCATTCTCCAGATGTACTTTCTGCATTACTTTGCTTGTAACAATGGCCAAAAGTAGATAGTTCCAAAGTGGAAGACCCCTCTGAATGAAGAATACGTCAGACCTTAATCTTGGTCTTTCTGTGATGTGAAAAGGCCCAACATAAATCTTACAATTAAACAAAAAAAAAATCCTACCAAATAAATGCCCTTCAAACAAAGAAGCTAATAAGCTGTGGTATGTTTTCTCCAAAATAAAGAGCAACATGAAAAATCTGAGATATTTCACATGTGAGAATGGTAGAGAATGGTTTTTTATTTGTATAGCGTATTGCCCCCTCAAAGAGTCTCCGACATTCTACAGGTGGCACCNAAATAAATGCCCTTCAAACAAAGAGTCTCTGACATTCTACAGGTGGCACTCTCTGAAAGGAGATGATTTATCTTGAAATCCCATTCAGTCTTTCAAATAGTCATACCAAGGTGATTGTGGAAATATCTCCATCATTTGAAAAATGCAACACCAAAAATGAAAAATGATTGCACAAATAGTCAATACTTCATGTACAGCTAGTAAGACTACAGTCAGCCTAGAAACAGAAGTTTCTAGTCTCCTTTCTCATACCATCCTCTCATCATAATTTCTGTTACATTGAAAGCATTAGCAATGTTTTTGATCAGTCTGCACTTTCTTAATCCTTTTCACCTAAAAATCAAAATTACCTTCAGCATGGCCATATTTAATTCATCTTTACAGGCAACAAGATGCACTGTTGTGTCTCTTTGTTCCTGCTGTCTTGAATTCCGATCAGCATCAACTGTCAAATAGATTGTGGATAAAATTTCAGATAACAGATGCAGAACCAAAGCATCCTCAGTAATTTGAAGAACAGAGCCCTTTTCTCTCTACTTACAACTGTGACTTTCAACATCAAAATAAGTAATAATGGAACAAAGTAATACTACTACTACTACCAATAATTATAATTATAATAATAGAATAATACTAATAAAAGACCCTTAAATCTTTATGCTTATTTCAATAATGACTGAAGTTATTCAGCAATATTTAAAATTAATATTGTTCAGAATATGACATATTAATTCATATGCAGTTAAAAGTGGAAAAACCATGCTTGAAACAATAAAAATAAACTTTTCTACCATCCTTATAATTACCTTTTACATTTGATGCTGCAGTTTTGTTTAGCTCTGGCAAGCTGTTGTTGTCAACAGAATATACATTTTTTTCAACTTTTTCAGGTATATTATTTATTGTGGCAGAAAGACAAATTATGAGATGCATTTTGGCTAAGGTTATTTTATTCATTATTTGTTGGTTGCACAGTGGCACCACTGTTGAAGACAGACTCCAATTAAATGTATCCTCCAGTACCTACAAGAAAGTTAACAATTGGGACTATTTGAAATGACACATTTTACATTTTTCTTGTTCAAGACACATTCTGCTTCTATTAATAATGACACATATCAATAATTAACATGAATAATATTAGTAATAGTCTCATTTATTATGAATGAGCTGCTCTTTTTCTTTCCAAACTTCACCCCTTAGTAGCACTTGCTACAGCCTCAGAGATCCGTTTTCCAGCAGAATGTGCATCTATGAAGTTAGAGCTATTATCACTGCAAGTTCTATCTTTCTGCATTGTAGATAAATCTGTAGTTCAAAAATCTCAACTCAAAGGCTGTTGTTAAGAAAGGAAAAAAATTCTTGTATCAGACCATTCTAGCATATTTCATAGAAACTTTTTGTTATTCATTACAGCACCATTGTTTTATCATGAGTTTAATATTCTCACTTTAGATTAATAAATTTAGAAGTTGACAGTCTACACAGATTGGCAAGATCATGAGACCAGTAACAGCGCCACGTATACTGTGAAGTGTTCAAATCAAAAGCTCAAGACAATGCACAACTTCAAAATAAATCAGGAGCTAGTGAGATCAAAAGCTGTCAAGATACACTTCTCATTTCTGTCCTGTAATGTCCTAATGTTGTAGGAGACACACAAGCTTACTGTAAACAAAACTGAGAAAAATGGAGGAGAAAAGACGGGGTTTAATTTCTCAATTTGTTTTAATGGTACAACTTTCTCCCATTCTGCTAGTATTTCCCCTACTAGCTTAACGGAGCTGTGAGAAGGTTAATAAAAGGAAATTATTAAAATTGAAAAACACAGAAAGTTATTGATGAATAGGAGATTTTAAATAAAATGAGAAAATGACTGTTGAGACACTGTTTTATAGAGTCACTATTTTAATTTTTTTTCCCCCCAGGAATTGACTTCAATCCCATCTGAATTAGGACAAATCTATGAAGACAAATGTGACTGATAGAAATTGTAACATTAAAAGACTGACACTCTCAATATTTTAGCGGGATAAACACCTGACCTTCCATATTACAACAAAGCCTGAATAATTCCAATAGTGTGTTTTGCACAGAAAAGCCACAAATTTGTACATATTAGATCTCCCATCTGAAAAATAGTGAAAATGATAGTTGCCCTTCCCTTGAGAGGTCAGTCATAAAATTTAAAATTCAGGAAACAGTAATCCATTTAGAAGAATAAGTTTTCTATTTACTGGATTTTTTTAGTAATAACAAGATATTTTCCTGAGCTGGAGAATTCCTACCTTAGGACAGATAAATAAATATTTATATATAGCATAAAACATTTACCTCTTTCAGATTTTTTTACCTGCAAATTTGTAACAGTCATGAGAGATTTTGAGGAATCAAATTTCTGTAAGGCCTGTAAAATGGACAAAACCAAAAAAAATTAATGTATTACAATATGAGTAAAAAACAATGAGTTAACAGAGGGGGGAGGAGGGAAATTTCCCTTCAAATCAGCTCATTAAACTCAATTTGCTCTGCTTCACAGTCTGCAACACAGGGTAAAGGAAGCAAACATGAAGTTTGTCCAATGCTTTACAACGATTTTGGTGAAGAAATTTTTCCTGCAGTTCAAGCTGAATTTCACTTGGTGTTCAGTCCAGATGTCTAGTGCTGACACACACACTTTGTCATGTCACCTACTCAAAAGCACCACTCAGATAAGGGAGACCTTGATTACATTCATCTGAGATTAAATCATTAAATTTTTTTCATATGTGCTTGGGAAAAAAGGAAAGGATGTTTATGGGGGATGCTTACCTGATAACCTGATCTGCCTGCACAGGTGTGCTCACAGGTACAACAAAGGTCAGTTGTTAACAGCTTCCAACCCTTGTAGTACATTAGTGACCAGATACAGGAAAAATCAGACTGACCTGGGGTGATGTGACTGTCAAGGTTCTGTGGGCAGCAATAGCTCTTCCTGCCCAGCATCTCCTGAGGCTGCCCCCACCTTCCCCAGGGCCCAGGACCCCATGTCAGTCCCAAGGGGCTATCAGCCCCTGCCCCAGCAATGCCACAACAGGGACAGTCTCCAGCTGCCTGCAGCCCTGCCCTAGCACAGACCCCCCAAGCTGTGCCCAGCCAGACCCCGTGGCCCTTTGCTGTCACCCTGGGCCGTGTGTGAGCCCGCCTCCCCTCCCCACGCCTGACCCTGACCCCCACTGCAGGCTGATGTCCCCACACAGCCTCAGCCTGTCTCTGGCCCCTGAGAGGTGCCACGGGCAAGGGCTGCTCCAGCTGCCCCTCAGCTGTCCTGCTCCCGGCTAGGGCAGTGGGAACTTGGCCAATAACAGGGCAAGATTTTGTCCATGCTTTTCATGCCTGAATATGAAATCACACTTTGCTTTTTCTACAGTATTATCTGCAGTACTCAGGGTATAAAACACACATTTCAAAACTGATTTTTGTTCTTTCTGTTTAATGAGAGATTTTAATGCCATTCAAAGCCTACTATTTTTTTATCTATTGAAAGAAATTTAGGACTTTCTTAGGAACATGTAATAACTTGTAAATATGGAGTATGTGCAGTTTCGTGAAGAAAATGGATTGTTATAGTTTAATGTTACACTTTTCTGGTGTTTACCTGCATTTGCTCAGTATATCTGTATCCTGATGGTATTTTCCATGGAATTCTCTCTCCCCAAATAAGCAAAGACAGTTCATGAAAGGCTTCCTTAAAAAATCCTATATCTGTAAGTACTTTGATCTACGAAAAAATAACAGAGCCTTTGATTTAAATGGTTTTCAATTATTCTTTTTGCTCAAAATAAAATCTATTTAAAGGTAATTTTCAAATAGATTTGGCTACCAGAACAGTACAGTGATGGAGAATGATCACTGATGGAAAGATATCTTTTACATGTTACACTGAATAATTTCAAAGATGGGTCTTTCTCTTTTAAAAATAAATTCCTTAAAAACTTGCTCCTGACAAAGGGGAAGAACTTACTTCATCTGCTAAGAGTTTTGACTGCCTGTTCAAGATCAGCCCCTTATCAAAATCTGTTTCACAGATTTTACTCAGCTGTCTCGTAGTACTCAACTACTTTACCTAACCCATATTAGCATTTCCCGAAAATATCTAAAACCAGTACCACTTTGACTCTTAATACCAGTTAGATTCCTTAAAAAAAAACAACCAAAACTCACGAATTATTAAAAAAAAAAAAAAAAAAA